>CM064523.1:26216621-26365020 GCA_032716605.1 Paralithodes platypus | reverse complement strand
GCCCAACCGGTGAATCCAACTTCACACCCAACCCTTTCTCGTCCATATGCTTATCCAATTTTATCTTAAAGCGCCCTACAGTTTTAAGATCCCACCTATACGCACTTGGTCAGTCCATTCCACCCATCTACAACTCTGTTACCCAAAACCAATACTTGCCTATATCTTTTCTGAAACGAAATTTATCTAGATTTGAAAACCATTGGTACAAAACAAAAGAAAAAGTTCTTTCGCCTATAACTGAGCTTTAGAGTACATGTTGTCATGTCCCCTTTGTTAATCCCACTAACCCACTTGAACACCTCTATTCATATCCTCCTCTAACTCTGCGTCTCTCTAACGAATGTAAACCTAATTTCTTCAACTTTTTCTTCATACGAAAGATTTCTAATATTATGGATCATTTTTTGGGGGTCATTCCTACGCTGTACTCTCTCCAATGAATCTATGTCCAATTCTGTAATAAGGACACCAAAATTGGACGGCATAATCCATAGGTGGTTTCTCACAAATGCCAAGTAAAGTTTTAAGGTAACATGAGCAGATCTGTTAGTCACTCTCGTAGAGATGAACCCGAGAATCCTGTTTGCCTTATTACGAACGCTTATACACTGTTTGGTTCTAGGCTTCAAAATCATTGCTAACAAACACACCTAGATCTTTCTCGGCATGTCTGAATTTTTCTAATTCCTAGCATTAGCTAGTAGTTATATTTTAACATTTGTTTGTCATCTTCCCTATCTTTAATACCTTGCATTTGTCAATGTTAAACTTCATCTGCCAATTTACTGACCATAATGTAAGGTATCTAGATTCCCTTTGGAGGTCACTCTAATATTCGCTATCTGAATCAATTGATCTCCCTATTGTAGTATCGATCTGCGAAGTACTTATCCTACTTAGTTATACCTAAATCTAGGTCATTTATGTATATAAGAAACAAACAGGGGACCCTAATAACGATCCCTGGGGGACCACCACTTTTTGACCCTGCTCCCCATTCTGACTTGGTACCATTTATGCTGAATCTCCTGCTTCACTACCCCTTAGCCATGACCTAAATCCATCCCTAACACACGCCCCACACTATTCCATGTGCTCAACCTTTCAATCAATCTCTCATGAGGGACTCTGTCCTGAAAGCTTTACTGAAATCTAAATATATAATATTATATGACTTGTCCATTATCTACTGCTTCATATACCTCTGAGGCAAAAGACGAAGCAAATTAGGAAGGCAAGACCGTCCCCCTGAGTGCATAATCCATTGCTGAGAAGAATGTGATTAAGTTAAATTTGTTTCTACGTGGTTTTCCGCATGTTTCCTTAGCAATAATTGACTCTAGTAGCTTTCCTATGCATTGAAGTGAGGGACTAATGGGACGGTAATTGGATGCTATTGATTTATCAAACTTTTTTGAAGATTCGGCACTCCATTTGCAAGCTTCCAAGCTTCTGGAAACTGACGCATACCTGTTTCTAATGACTTTTTAAAATAGAAATGTTAATGGGTAACTTAACCTCATCTCTGCATTCGTTTTAATACTCTAGCATATACCTCATCAGGACCAGGGCGATTTATGGAGGCTTTCGAGTCTGTCAATTTCCTTAAGCACATCATTTGCTACTTATAGTAACCGTACTTAACCTATTATCCTATACATATCGCTGTATACCTTACGGACTTATGGAAACGTGTGCCAAGATTTTCAAATTAGTGAAAAACGGAAAGAAATTGACTATTTAATGTACTGCACATTTCTAAATCACTTTCTGTCATTTCTCCTATCGAAGTTTTAAGGGGACCAATTACATCTCTAACCTTAGATTTATATAGTTGGTAAAAAGCTTTAGGATTATTTTTTGAGTCATTGGCAACCTTAATTTCATAATTTATTTTTTCTTTACTAATATCCTTTTTTACCTGTCGTGATAAATTCTGATAGTAAGCAAGTAGGTGAATTTCGCCTTTTTTAATTTTTCTATATATTCCTCTCTTTTTTCCTAGAAGATCTAATAGTCTATTATGCATCCATTTGGGTTGGTTCTGTGTTGATCTAAATTTTCTTTTGGGGATATATTTATTTTGCGCATTGAATACTGACTTGATAAAATTATCGTATGTATCTACCAAGTTTGACGTCTCTTCCTGACTTAAGATGACAGGTGCCTGAGAAAGGATACACTCATTTGGACACCTGGATCGACTTAATTGTTTGACCATAGGGTCCGCTAACAGGGCTTCTCTTAACCCACCATAATTGGCTTTTCTGAAGTCAGGTATTAATGTTGTATTCTCTCTGATATTACCTTTCCATTGTATATTAAAATACACAGAATTGTGATCACTATTTCCTAGTCTTCCAGCATATTCTCATCACATATTTAGGGAATAATATCAGACCAGAGAGACAATTTGAGGGTGATATGCAGCAGCAGTATCAAGCCACAAGAATCCAGATTAAGCAGTGACCATTCGCACAAATTCACCTGAAGTACCAGGGAGCTTGTTCCCATATCACCTACTTGCATCAGATATCCCGGCAGTTGTCGAGGCAAGAGACAGGGGACCCAGAAAAAAGAAGACCTGAACAGTATTCATTGGCCTGTTCTAATATTTTAAGAAGAGGGATAGCATGCTCTAGTTAACGCGATAATATATATTAATTTAAAGAGTATCAAGTCACTTGTTCCTCCGGTTTAATTTTCCTTCTGGCTTGAAATATTAGTATGACTTGAAATTCGAAACCGAAATATGTCAATCAGTGAATAGCACCCAGAGTGATGAACTGCTACGGAAATTTATAATTCCGAAGAACGGGTTATACCCTGTGGGTTGTGATATTCAAATCCCTTCTCATATTTGAACTTATCTTGGCCCGGAACGAGAAGTACTAAAATATCGGAGATATATATCTGATAAAGAAGTTTTATTAAATAAAGTGAAGTCCATGATCAACCGTCGAAATATAAAAGTCTATTAATATAGAGTTGTTAGATTATATACTACAATACTAAGTGAATTATTAAAAATAATAATTGTCATAATCATAATTAAAATAATTAAAATAATAACAATAACAATAACAATAATAGACAAATATATATAATGGAACGTTTTAGAGGATTGTTATATTACCTTCACAACAACAAACTTTACCGTAATTAATTATGCGAAGATATTTTTTTCAGAATAAGGAGTAATAAAAGAAAACACAATCACATGCCCCATTAACTCACACAATCACTATGAACTACTCACTCACCACTACAAACTACCATAATCACAATTACCACAAGCTACTAGTCACTACTACAAACTACCACAATCATCACCACCACAAACTACCACAACCACCACCACTACAAACTACCACAGCCACCACCACCACAAACTACCACAACCACCACCACAAACTACCACAACCACCACCACCACCACAAATTACCACAACCACAAACTACCACCACCACAAACTACCACAACCACCACCACCACAACCACCACCACAAACTACCACAACCACCACCACAAACTACCACAACCACCACCACCACCACAAACTACCACAACCACCACCACAAACTACCACAACCACCACAAACTACCACAACCACCACAAACTACCACAAACTACCACAACCACCACCACAAACTACCACAACCACCACCACAAACTACCTCAATCACCACCACAAACTACCACAATCACCATCACAAACTACCACAACCACCACCACAAACTACCACAACCACCACCACAAACTACCACAACCACAACCACAAACTACCACAACCACCACCACAAACTACCTCAATCACCACCACAAACTACCACTATCACCATCACAAACTACCACAACCACCACCACAAACTACCACAACCACCACCACAAACTACCTCAATCACCACCACAAACTACCACAACCACCAACACAAACTACCTCAATCACCACCACACACTACCACAACCACCACCACAAACTACCACAACCACCACCACAAACTACCTCAATCACCACCACAAACTACCACAACCACCACCATAAACTAACACAACCACCACCACAAACTACCACAACCACCACCACAAACTACCACAATCAACACCACAAACTACTACAACCACCACCACAAACTACCACAACCACAAACTACCAGAACCACCACCACAAACTACCACAACCACCACCACAAACTACCACAATCACCACCACCACAAACTACCACAACCACCACCACAAACTACCACAACCACCACCACAAACTACCACAATCACCACCACCACAAACTACCACAATCACCACCACAAACTACCACAACCACCACCACAAACTACCACAACCACCACCACAAACTACCACAGCCACCACCACCACAAACTACCACAACCACCACCACAAACTACCACAACCACCACCACAAACTGGTTCCATGTCAGTTAAACCAGTGCCACTTTAACCAGTGCTAACTCAACCAGTGGCCACTTCAACCAGTGACCATTTCAACCAGTGACCATTTCAACCAGTAACCTAACCGACCTAACCTAAACTATGGTTGTGGTCACTGGTTGAAATGGTCACTGGTTGAAGTGGCCACTGGTTGAGTTAGCACTGGTTAAAGTGGCACTGGTTGAAGTGGCACTGGTTCAACTGACCTGTCACCCCACAAACTACCACAATCACCACCACCACAAACTACTACAATCACCACCACCACAAACTACTACAATCACCACAACTACAGTCTCATTTGATAATTGCTGGGTAATTAAATCTGGTCTTAATGGCGTGTTAGAGAGAGAGAGAGAGAGAGAGAGAGAGAGAGAGAGAGAGAGAGAGAGAGAGAGAAGGGGGGGGGGGTGCGTTGACCGTAAAATACCAATAAGTAATGAAACTAAACTGATGAATATGGAAATGTGCAAAAAACTAATGAACACTAAATATACGAAAACGTATATTTAGTATACAAAATATACGAACATAATAATAATAATAATAATCTTCTGGTTACTTATATAGCGCCCGTGTCTCCTCCTTCGAGGATTCACAAGCGCTTGGCTTTCTTTAGTCTACCAGAGACCATTACCCATCCCCCTTGCTCATGGGGAGATGGTAACCGCTGACTATATCCCAGAAACACTTTTCAATCTGAGCGGGGATTGAACGCGAGACCTGCAAGATGGGAATCAGGCACGCTATCAACTGAGCCAGCCGGACGGCTGAAACAAAGAAACAAAGAAAAACACTTTAAATATCCTATTGTTTTAGGGATCTACGAAGAATATGAAGCAACACAAAATAATAACACTACTGATAATATCTAGAACTAAGGGAGAGCACATACCTCCGCCTACGCTGGCGGAGGTATGTGATCTACCGCTTACCTCCAAAATGATATGACTGTTTACTATGCGTATATCATATCTGCCTACAACATTTCGTGAACATCAGTACATAACACATTGAGATATCTTGTTTATAGACAATCAAACATACAAACAAGCACACAGAGGCAGTGACATAACCTCCGTCCAACTTCGTTGGCGGAGGTAATAATAATACAAGGGGAACAAATGCAGAGATAGACAGATCCCTAGACAGATTGAGAACAAATAATTGAATTTACGATTCATACAAAAATATAGATAACTAAGTAGATAGACAGATAAATAGATAGATATATTTATAAACAAACATATAGAGTAGAGAGAGAGAGAGAGAGAGAGATTATAGAGCAGAGTTACAAAGTTCCCCGATAACTAAATTAAATCGTGTCTCTCTCTCTCTCTCTCTCTCTCTCTCTCTCTCTCTCTCTCTCTGCTGTTTATGTCTGTCTATCAATCAATCTATATATCTATCAATCTGAATCAATCAGAATATATATGTTGTACTTCTTTGTATTTTTATTACAGCATCATTATTATTTATTATTATTAATTTATTAGTATCATTATCATTTATATTTGTATTATTATTATTATTATTATAGTTGCCTTTATTCCCCATCTCTCTCTCTCTCTCTCCCACTCTCTCTCTCTCTCTCTTCTCTCTCCAGCTGTTATCAATCAAAAGATATATCTATCAATCTTTTTTAATCAATCATTAATTATATTATGTTTGTAAACTTTCTTCTTTGTATTTTTATAACAGCATCATTATTATTTATTATTATTAATTTATTAGTATCATTATCATTTATATTTGTATTATTATTATTATTATTATTTTGCCTTACGTATGCCTTTATTCCCCATCTCTCTCTCTCTCTTTCTCTCTCTCTCTCTCTCTCTCTCTCTCTCTCTCTCTCTCTCTCTCTATCTATTTGTCTATCGCATATAATTCGTAATGCAATGCATATATGACTGCTACTGATTATAGGGTGGATATGAATGTGTGTGCGTACGAGAGAGAGAGAGTGTGTGTGTGTGTACTGTAGAGGATAGAAGCGGGGATGACTAGACAGCTCGGTAATGAATCATCTGATGGATAGATGGATGGATGGATAGATAGAAGGAGTGACTAGGATGAATGAGTAGTTAACGGATGGATGGTTTGATAGATGTATGGTGGGTTTGGTGGATGATTGGTTTTATTAATGGATTGTTTGATTAATGGATGATTTGATTGATGAATGGTTTGTGTAATGCAGAAGCTGGAAACCCTAGTACAGAAAATTGCAGTTATTTACCCATTGGCTGCGGCTATGTTTGGGCTATTTAGGGCATATTCAGGCACTCCTGAATAATAAATCAAGCATCTGCATTAAATGAAGTGTATTCTGCCGAAAACTAGGCGAAAATAGCTTCAAAATGACACCAGAACGGACCGTATACGTGGTCTGGTTCACCCGCAGTGATCCCAGTGAAACGCGGGCACCCCGCTATTATGTAACACTCGCTCGCTTGGCTGCACTTATGAGAGAGACAGAGAGAGACTCGCCCGAGACACAGCCTAGCTCAGTGAGCCGCTCGGTGCTCTGAGGGTCGGAGGTGGGCCCCTCACGCTCCCACCCACTGATACTCGATTTTTACGTTTTTTACAGGCTTTTAAAGCCTGGAAATTGCTGTAACTTGCCAAAACATTCCAGAACGTCACCCGCAGCGAAAGGGTTAAAGAGTCAGCCCCACAAGTCGCAAGCTCTACATAAACAGAAAACACCAGCTCCGTCTTCTAACCAGACTTCACCTCGGCTTGAACGGGAAACACAAGCGAAAGGGTCAACCACGCCTCTCAAGATCCAAGGAAATCCCCGAGCCGGGACACCTGTGCTACTACCTTTTATCTCGATGATCCCCAAGATTTCAGGACGAGACTGGTCTAAATGCCAGTCTTCCAGGGACCGACATAGCGACAATACTGCCCGGAATAAGAGGACCACCAAAAAAAAATAAAAAAAAATATGTGTCTTCTTTGGCAGCAAAACGGATAGCAGCTCAACTTGCTAATGCAACAGCTCCTTCTCTGGCTATTCTGTGAGGTAGGTCTGAGATTCTCGGCCACAAGATTTGAAGAACTCCGTCCCTCTTTTTATGAGGAAACTAACCCCCGTCTTGAGTAGCCCATTCTGGTTAAATCTGGCTATTCCGACATGACACGGATGTGAGCAGCTCCATCCAACCTGTGGTTACAGTTACCTAACTCCTGTGTTGAGTATCTCACTCAGGTAGACCTGAGATCCTCGGCCAACTGTGTGAGTATCTCCGCCCCTCTGGTTAAGGGGAGCGACCACATTTTACTATTGAACGTGATTGTGGATTTCGTCTAATTTTAATGAGATTTGGCACAAATAAAGGGGGGAGGGGGTTCACACATCTATGAGTTGGGCCAAGAGTCTAGCCGAGTCCGAACTAGTTGCATACTCGGGGCTATTGGCCACAAGTCCAGCACCTGGCGAGTGTATGACAAGTGTGTTACGCCTGAGGTACGTATTAGTATGCAAATTTACGAGTCAGTACGTAGCCGCAGTGAATCGTTACAAGTCACCATGCATTGGGTAAAATTAAAACAAATTAATTATAAAAAACAGTCTATGAGTAGCCATGAGCGTCGTACTGGGTCACTACAACTGTGCTACGACCATCAAGAGTGTGTAAGACTACGTAACAAGTGCCCTGAAAGGAACTTCTCTGATGCCCTGAGGAGCTTTTAAGAGGATCGTATGGAACTAGACACAACATTTGCAGTCACCTTAGAGCCCCAGCACTTATACCTGGAGCCCTACTGAACCCCAAAATGGTCAGCCCTTCCCGGAAACTGCAGCTACTGAGGCTGCAGGTTGAATTGGAATGTTAATCTGCTAATATTGATGTTGTAATATGCTGGGTACTGCTTGATAGAAAGAAGAAACAGCAGAGGAGAAGAACCCTGTAGTGTAGGTCCTGTTCCTGCGACGTCTTCAGTTCGGCTAGTTTGAGCAACTTAAGCAGTTGCAAATGGAGGATGCCTCTGGCTTCAGGAATGTTGTAAGAATGGATGTCAACATGTTGAAGGAGCTGCTGAGTAGGGCTGGCCCCCAAATCAAGAGCCAGGACACATTCTGGAGGGAGGCATTGTCACTAGGGTTGAAGTTAGCAATTACACTACCATACCTCTCAACTGAACACAGCTAGAAGACCCTGCATTATGGTTTCAGAGTGGCTCACAACACCATATCAATTATCTTACCTGAGACCAGATGTTACGGACTCTTGACACACACGTATGGACTTGTGGCATTTGCGTGTCAACTTTTGTCAATACGTGATATGCGTAGCGACTCTTAACATACTTGTGGCACACTTTTGGCTCATTAGGGACAACTTGTACATAGTATGCGTGGATACTCTTGCCAACTCTTAACAGACTCTTATTTATTCTTGGCACACTTTTGCATATTCGTGACCACCAATTTTCTAGACGGCATTCGACTGAGTGCTACAACTGATCGTGGCCACTCTTAGGGACTCTGTTCAACTCATTGTTACGACCGGCACTACGAAATAAACAAGGGCACTTAATAATGGACTAGATGATAGGCTATATCTACAACAATGGCCATTTGTTATATCTATTACAACGGTACGCTAATTCCAAACCCTCGAACTATTACGCCGGTGAACAAAAACACTTAAAACCCTCCAGAGTTAATCTACTGGATAACGGGGTATCAATTAACTGGGTTTTAGTGCACTTCTACAAAGGCTTTCCGGTGACGGCAAAGCCAACTCACAACAGGAGTACTTACGTTACGAAAATGCTCTAAAGTAATAACAATGCTTGAATAAACTATCATAAGATTTAATAAAGGTAGATATGCTTACGTTAACTTTAGTGTGAGTCTGTACTCAACACTAAACTCTTCAATGCTCTATGGAAACACTGGAAGTCTAGTCCTACAGCAATCAGATATGGAATCTTCTGAAAAGGTCTGATGCTCTAAGATGCTCGGTAATATAGAACAGAAATAATGCAGGGGCAGGACACCAAAGCGTGTATCTTAAATACACCAAAAAGTAGGATACATATACATAACAAGGGAGTGCAACAACTCTGTGACAGCACTAATAATAACCACTCAAAAGCAGTACTTCCTTAGCCAACGTAACAGCCAACCTGGGTTGTGCACTATGCATCAACCTAGGCTAAAATAAGGCGTGAATAATTCCTAAAACATACACAATGAAAGTTAATAAACACAATGCTGTCTTTCTCACTAATAAAGTCTAGCAGTGGCATAAAAGGTACTAGGAAACTAGGCAGAGCGCAAGCATGCTCGCAGCCCACTGTCTCCCCTTGAACAGATTTCCCTTATGTTACATTAAGTGACTTGGAGGCTCTCTTGGTAAGTCCAGATCTCAAGTATCTGGTCTTACCCTGGCGGTCAACCCTTACCCAAAGGTCAACACAATGAGGTAGCAAGCATGCAGGTAAGTGTAGGCAAAAGCCCTTCACCTGTATACTGCTACACTCGCAAAGGAAAATATGCACAAGGGTTACAGGCTAGCTAGCTTCGTCAATGTTGTACAGGCTCTGACTTGCCACATACATAACTCAGACAACGACCAAAGATACCTTCCACTGTCTAGCATTAAATAATAAGAAAGAACAGCTCAATAATTAGAAGCACCCCCAACACTAGGCTACCCTTTGACTATGACTCTACTAATCCCTAAAACTAGTACAAACATAAATGTGAGAGCTGGTGCTGGTAATACGACTGGCTGACTGTGGAAGTCGTATGCAGAACCAGAAGGGATAAGTAATTGAATAAAGATGGAAGTATGAAAAAGAAGAAGTTCAGAGAGAGAGATAGTAGTACAGGGGGTTAAATGGGGGGACAGATTGCAAACGACATGTAGGACCAAGCACGCTGTGCCAAGCTCTACAGGAGAAACGCGGGCAGGAGCCCCCCAGCACTAACAAAGGCAGCAGCACCCAATCACAGACGACTATGTCATGAGGAGCAGGCGTCATATGACGCGGCAGGCCCGCCGGCCAATCAGGAGCGTGGGAAACTCCTCCAAGCGAGGGAGGCACACGTACATACACACGCACATAATACCACCTCACTGCTCGCTCTCTTTCTCCTTAAAACTTCACACAATACATCTTATATTCTATCAATGATATAAAATACTTCCAAGTGTCACAGACAAGAATAAAGACCACCACTGATCTGTCTGTGACAACATGAACTCTATGAAAGAAAGAACATCGTTCTACGATTATTGTAGCCCATTTCACTGCCCTGGCGAGTGCTAGCGAGTTACGAGTGCATTCTGGCAAGCTGGCCAGCGTAACACCCCGCCCAAGATGTGGGACGTCTCAGCCTCAGGTGAACTCCACATCTGACCAGACAGAATGCCCACCAACCCCACATCACCCAGCTACTCTCCCAAGTTGTGAAAACAAGGCACGATCACAAACATAAAACACTGCATTATAAAAAAAAAATCTGCACAACACTTCCCAAAAATAATAGCATCATAATAATTATATCACGCTCAACGAGCAAACTTCACCAAGCCTAGCCTACTAAGACAACAACTCAGAGTGTCTTAGATTCTTGCTGTGATATACTGCACTTATATACTATCAAAAAGAAATAGTGTTTATGTGAGGTTTTTATATTTTTAATAGTGTTTTTGGCGGTGTTGCACTACAGGGGCAAGCCTAATTTGTCTCCACTCTCAAACAACACTGACTGAACGGCGAGGGTTCTCCTTCAAACATACCCTCCCGTGACAAACAATCAGCCAAAACATTATCAGTGCCCTTAACATGCCACACATCCAACTTGTGTTCCGGCAGCAAAACAACACCTGACACTGATAAACTGCCCAGTTCATCACAAGACTGGCACTTCTCTTCGCTCTCTCCGGCAACGGGGCCTGCCAATAACCTTTCACTAGTTCTACCTTTGTGATGAATGAGGCAGCCCCGAAGCGGTCTATGGTGTCGTCAACTCTGGGTAATGGATAGGCGTCTGTCAGGGATAATGCTTCCACACTCTTGCAATCAACACAAACACGGATCTTGCCACTCAACTCAGGTTGAAAACTCACTGGCAACGGCCACTCACGATATCCTTTATCCCTCAGAACCTTTATCCACATGTAGTCTAGCTCTGCATTCACGACAGACTGTTGAGCAGGATTTATACGGTAGGGAACTAACTTGAGCCTTGCACTGTCTCCAGCCTCCATGTCGGATTCTACCCCATACATCAGGCCTGGAGAAGCAACAAACATGCGGATGTACTGCCACAGCCTAGTAAACAACATCTCTTGGCACTCAGGAACAAGAGGTTGCAACTTATCTCGAAGAACAACATGCCTAGTACCATCCCACAACCCCGCCGAGACCGCAGCTTCTAAACTATAGTCTCCCTCCTTCTCCACCTTCGTCCCTAGAACAGCCAGGTCATGAGAGGGACAATCAGTACCACCTGTGCAGTCACTCCCATAGTTCATAATTGCTAAGGCTTCCCCGCCGATACCGTACATGCGCACCCCCGCATTCCTTGCGACTACACCTGCCTGCGCAACATCACCGCCTTCAGCGACATGGCCAGATACAGTCGGTCTATGGTAGGGCTGTTGCATATTACTAGAGCAGCATTGGGAGGCTATGCGACGACCGGGCGCATCCACTCCACAGCCAACCTCACCAATCTGCTCAATGTCCTTATTCTGACCACCACCCTTAGCAGCCATGGGTCGACCCTGACCTGACAACCATGCCAAAGCCTCGTCGCCCACCTTGAACCACCGAAACAACGAGGCCAACGGTCTACTAACACTCAAGTGACCTGCCAGCGGAACCTCGTGCACCGCATGAGTTGTGAGGCCTGAGTGCTTGGCACAAACAGTGGGGTATGAACCGAGCCGGTGCTGGAGCGCTGCACACTGCTGCTCAGGCAGGTGCTCTAGCGCTTCCACAGCCACCTGACTCGTGTCCCCCGCCCACTGCTCCACCGAGACATGACAATCCCAACTCTCCTCCACCTGTGCCCCACTGCCCCCCTCTCCTTCTCCACCTTGGCCGCTGCAGACCAACGCAGGGACAGTACGCTGCTCAGGTGGTTGCCTCACAAACTCCTTTAACAGGTTCACATGACATGTTTCCCCGTCCTCGTGTTCAATAACCCCGTTCCCACAACTCTCCTCCACCTGGGAACTACTCTGTCGCGGAGCACCATCACCCCCAACCATGTCACTAGGGGGGACAGGTTCTGGGGCCACTCCGGAGCTCACCTCTGGGTCAAGTACCGAGTCACCAAGAAGAGGCGCTGGATCAAAACTCACAAAACTTCTCCCAACTTTAGATTTCTCCTTCCGACCGTTCCTCCGCTGGTCTAGAGACTGAGGCATAGGCTGTGACACCTTAGATGCACGAGATCGGGTGACAACACACGCCATCTGCTGTAATTGACACCTCTCAACCAACTCCTGCCCCTCCCTACTCACGTCGGCCGCCCTCTCGGCAACGACTAAGGGTGGAACCTCAGAAGTACGCACCGCAAAGTCATTGCCGAGAAGAAGGTCGATGCCCTCTACTGGCAGTTTCTCTATGATTCCAACATCTATCTCTCGTGTCACACCATCAACCTCCAGCTCCACTCGAACCAACGGGTATGACCGTGTAGCATTAATACCCTGCACCACAACTACCCGTGCCGCATTTATAGGTTGGCCTGTAAAGTTTTTCATCAGAGTCTGGGATGCACCTGTATCACGCAACAACTCCAACCCATGCTTGCAACCAGCTCAACTCACGCAGCCACGCCCTCTATGGTCGCAAAAAGTATCGCGGACAGGTTTCGAGCCTTCCGGACACTCCTTCACTGGCTGTGCACCCGCATCTGACATATCACCCCGGGTAAACGCAGAAGACCTCAGAGACACCCCAATGTTGCTAGCCAAAGACACGACTGCTGTAGGTTGGTTACTAGGGCAGGAACGTGCAAAATGCCCCTTTTTATGACACTTAAAACACTCTACTTCACCCTTGGACTTCCCCTGAGGTGGGGAAGGGCCCTGACCTTTCTTAAACGGGACGGTTTTTGGTTTGTGATCAAAATTAGTATCATTGCTCTTACTTTTGTTATTAAATGTTGCATCACTGACTCGGGGGGGGGTGGAGTGTTGTGCCCCTTGTTAACTGCATCGGTCCGTTGTGCAGACCCGCACCCACGAATCAGCGAAAATCTCAGGTCAGCCAACTCAGCTGCCTCTTGTAGAGTTTTAGGATGTTTCTCTTTGAGGTTCAAAGTCAGGTCGCCGCCTGTGCATTTAAAAAATTGCTCTAGAAGGAATAACTGCTCAAGCTCTTCAAACGTCGTCACCTTCTCTGACCTCAGCCAATTTCTCAAAGCATCAGACAGTTCCCGGGCATGTTCTAGAAAAGTGCACTCACGACCCTTCGTAACACCCCGAAACTTCAACCTATATGTCTCTGGTTGTAACTCGTACGCCCGCAGAACAGCTTCCTTCAATACCTCATAATCAATGCAAGACTCCAAGGGCAACACATCATATGCCTTGAGTCCTTTGCCAACCAACCTAGAGGAAACAAGGGCTGCCCACTTAACCTCAGGCCATTGGTGCTCCCGGCACTTCTTCTCAAAACGCAGGAAAAACTCGGTGACACCCGACTCGTCAAATGCAGGGACTAACTTAAGAAGTTGCGATAAAGACTGATCAAGACCTCGCTTCCCAGAACCGAGACGCTGCCCTGTCGACTCCACCCGAGCCTTCTCAAGCTCTATGTCTGCACAGTACTTCGTAGCCTCAACCTGAAGCTCAGCCTCACGTATGGCCTTTCTCTCCTCAGCCTGAATCCTAAGCTCAGATTCCCACTGCTGCTGCTGCTGCCTGAGCTCAGCCTCATGCTTTCGCTGCTCGAGATCAGCCTCATACTTTCGTTGCTCGAGCTCAGCCTCATGCTTTCTCTGCTCGAGTTTGGCGAGTTCGAGCTGAAACAACATCTCGGAAGACAAACCCTGAGGAGGGGGTGCTACTATTGGGGACCCACCCCGTGAATCACCTAGAGGCATACCCAACCACCAGCGGGCATCGGCCTGCGGGAACTGTTACGATCCAGGTTCTCAAAGACACAGGGCTCTTCAACATTGGACTAGATAATGGCAAAATGCAACAACGGTAACACTAGATCCAACCCCTGCCTTAAACACTGAAAAACAAAACACCATTACCGCCCTGAGTCGTGCCTGGACAACGAGGTATCCTATGACTCGGTAACTGGTGCACACACACTAGGCTGACGCTCGATGAAACAGCCTATTCTCAAACAGTAAAAGATTACTCGATTAGGTTACACAAAGAAAAGATAGTTAACGTGATTAATTAACGTTACGGTAGATACTCAAATAACTGGCACTCCTGTAACATATTAAAGAAAGTGCAATGCTAGTCCTGCAACATCAACTGGAAACTTCTGAAATAAGTCTGATGCTGGGAAGATGTTCGTAAAGAATCTTGAACAATTATAATGCAGAATACGGGTCACAATAAATACTAGGACATATAGTAATAATAGGCAGGCGAATAATAAAGACTGCGCAAAGGTAGTAATGCTCGACAACTAAAGAAATGCTTCGTGACACAACGCAACAGCCTACTAGGGTTGTGCAACTCAACAACAACCTTGGCTCAAAAGTGCAGTGAATAATAATGCTGCATACATATAATAATGGGGCTTATCTCTAACCAGTGTCTGCTCAGTTAATAAAGTCTAGCTGGGGTATCAAGGCAGGGCAACAATGGGCGAGCATGCGGCTCGTAGCCTAACGTTGTCCGAAGGTGGTATAATGAAGATTACGTTATATGACGGGGATGCTCTCTTGATAAATCTAGGTCTCTAGTACCTAGTTTTATCCTGGCGATCCCTCAGAAGTCAACACAAAGAGGCAGCACTATGTTGTGAGGGATAGGCTATGGCCCTCTCACACCACAGTGCTGTGCTCGCAAAGTAAACCCACCAGAAGACAACTTAGGCTCACACAGTACCTGTCGGTGTCGTGCAGGGCTTAGCTAACACTGCACACATCGGAGACAACGACACAGTAACCTTACCCCTAGTCTAGCTTTAGATAACCAAGCAGAATCACTCAACACCTTGCCAGGGAGACATATACCGGTCTACAACCTTCACGAGAGAGGACACATACGGAAAAGTCCGTCTCTCCAAACCTCAATAAAGCATAATACCTCCTTAACCTAATACATGGAAATCTCTGAGAGCTTCGCGTACAATACGACTGGTCGACGGTGAACGTCTATGCTGAAACCAAAAGGGATGTTGAGTTTAATAAAGATTAGAGAATGAGAAAGGAGAAGTCGAGAGAGAGAAATAGTATGCAAAGTGGCGAGTATGGGGGACAGAATTGCAAAGGATGTAGGCGATACGGGTGTCAGGCAAGCTCTGAGCTGGTAAAGAACACGAGGCCGCGATGGGAAGGGACTAGTTGACCACCCGGCCGCCAACGCCGTCAGTGCCCAAGCGAGCCGCGTCATAGCTCACCCCGCTGCCAGGTGTACTCCCTCACCCTCTCTCGCTCGCCTCCCACACAAGCAACATTTATATTATAGCGAATATAAAATATAAGGCGCGGTCACAGACCAAAACAAAGACCATTTCTAGACTGTCTGTGGCAACACGACACTAATTAAATAAAGCAGATCATTCTAGGACAACTGCAGCCCATCCCCCCATCCTGGCGAGCGCTAGCGAGCTGCAATGCCCCACGCAACCATTCTGCTAACGCCGGGAGGCGTCACACCCCCCCAAGATATGGGACACTCAACCATGAGCCCATATCTGAACAGGCAGAATGTCGCTAGAATCTGCCACTCCTAACCACTCTGCCACTCATGGAATGCAAGCTCAGTCTCCTCCAAAAAAATACAACATTTATATATAAAAAAAATCTTATCACCCTTCCCAAATATAATACATTAATTCATAATATTGTGCTCCCAGAGCGAGCTTTAAGAAGCACAGCCTACTGAGGAAAAATCATCTGCACTCAGTACTCAGCTACAATATTATCTTAAAATTAATTATCAAAAAGAAAGAGTTTTTATTTATTTTTTCATATTTTATTTTAATGTTGTTTTTGGCGGCTACTATAGATGTAGCCTAATTTTCTTCTAATCAAAGCCAACAACTCCTGCCCTGCGACCCTACGCTGATGCTACACACGCGAGCCAACAAGCACCAGCGCAAAAATACACCGCGAGCCAAGACAGGAGGCTATACCAACATACTGTGGTAGCCTACCCCGGATCCTCCACCCGCGACAAACAGTCCGCAATCACATTCTCACAACCGGCAATATGGCGAATGTCTAAGTTGTACTCTTGCAACATGAGCGACCATCTGGTCAGCCTCATATTCCGGTTGTGGAATTGATTGAGGAATTTAAGCGGGTGGTGGTCGGTATACACTACCACGACTGGCCCATAGGCAGGAACATAGACCTCAAAGTGTCTGAGCGCTAACACGATTGCCAGCAGTTCCTTTTCAACAACCGAATAGTTTTTCTGTGCTGAATTAAATTTCTTTGAAAAGAAACTGACTGGATGCTCAAGACCTTCCTCGTCTGTCTGCAAAAGTACGGCACCAGCCCCTACTCCGCTGGCATCAGTCGCCAACTGAAATGGTCGTTCAAAGTCCGGGGCCCTGAGGATAGGGTGAGTGCATAAAAGGTGTTAAACTACTCGAAACGCCTGCTCACACTCAGGTGCCCAGCGGAACTTTTTATCTTTGGCTAGTAGATCTGTCAAAGGAGCTAACACAGTAGAATAGCCTCTTATAAAGCGGCGGTAATACCCAATCATGCCCAAAAATCTCATGATCTGCCGCTTGGTGGTCGGCCTGGGGAACAAGTCGATAGCCTGTATCTTCTGTTGGGGCGGGCTCACCTGCCCTAACCCAACCACAAACCCCAGATACTGCACCGTGGCTTGCACAAAGTCACACTTGCCCAGATTAACCACCAACCCTGCTTTACTAAGTTGACTAAATAAGGCTTCTATGTGCTCACAGTGACTTTGGAAATCGTTGTCATAAATGATCACGTCATCAAGGTAGACAGTACAGTTTGGGATGTGTGCTACGATGTCGTTCATTAAGCTCTGGAAAGTGGCCGGTGCATTTTTCAGACCATATGGCATCACGTTGCAACGGTAAGTACTGCCATCCACCACAAACCCGCACACCTCTTTAGCCCGCTCAGACAGTGGTACTTGCCAGTAGCCTTTGACGAGGTCTACCTTGGTCAAGTACCTTGCTTTCCCGATCTTATCCACACTGTCATCCACCCGGGGAAGAGGATATGCGTTGGTGGGGGTCAACCCGTTCAACCGCCTAAATTCAATGCAGAACCGAACTTTTCCATCAGGTTTGGGCTGCAGAGTGACAGGAGAAGTCCACCGTACTGCCCCCTTCTCGATCAAGCCTCTCGCCAGCATATACTCCAGCTCATCCCTGAGCGCTGGGAGTTTAATGGGTGGCACCCGATAAGGTATCGACTTGAAGGGGGGTGCTCTCCTACATCGACGTCATGCACCGCTTGAGTAGTGAGGCCTGGGTGCTCGGCAAATACAGTGGGGTATGAATCGAACAGGCGCTGCACTGCCACCTGCTGTTCCTCCGGCAGGTGCGCCAGAGCATCATGCGCACATTGGCTCGAATTCCCCGCCCACTGATCAGCCGAGACATGACAATCCCAGTTATCATCCACCTGGTCATTGCTGCCCCCCTCTCCTTCTCCACCATGACCGCAGCAGGTCAACACAGGGACAGCTAGTGACTCAGGTGGGCGCCTCACATACTCCTTCAACAAATTAATGTGGCATAGTTGGTTACGCTTCTTCCGGTCTGGAGTGGCAACGAGGTAATCTAGATCGGAGATCTTTGACACCACCCGATAAGGCCCAGCGTACTTGGCAGCCAGAGGATGACCTGACAAAGGCAACAGGACCAACACCTCTTGACCTACCTGAAACTCCCGGAGTTTCGCCTTAGTATCGTACCTGTCCTTCATACGGGCCTGCGAACTCACCAAATTACGCCCGGCTAGCTCCAGACTTCTAAGCATTCTCTCTCTGCTCTCGAGGACGTATCTCAACATAGAACATGGCTTAACGGTACCCTCCCAAATCTCCTTCACCATGTGGAGAGGGCCCCTCACCTGATGCCCGAAAACAAGCTCATTCGGACTGAAACCGAGACTCTCTCCAGGTACTTCTCTTGCCGCGAACAAAACATACGGCAGACCAAGGTCCCAATCCTTTCCGTTCTCTGCGCAATAACATCGAAGCATGCTTTTCAGCGTGGCGTGCCACCTCTCCAACACCCCTTGACTCTCCGGGTGATACGCAGAAGAGACGACAGTGCTGATGCCATGCTGAATCATAGTTTGTTTGAACAGATTAGAGGTAAAATTAGAACCTTGGTCCGATTGCACCTCTTGCGGGTAACCATACCGCGAGCAATACAAGAGCAGGTTCCGGACAACAGTTTTCGCCGTGCCATTTCTCATTGGATATGCATCAGGATAACGAGTGGCCACACCCATGATAGTTAATAGAAATTTATTACCGGCACTAGTAGGGGTTAGGGGTCCGACCATATCAATGATGACCTTACTGAAGGGCGGTCCACTGACAGGAATGGGGTGCAACGGGGCTCTCGGAATTGTTTGGTTAGGTTTTCCAACCCTCTGGCACGTATGACACCTTGCTATCCAGGTTACCACCTGCCCCTTCAACCCCGGCCACCAAAACAATTTTTCTAAAGCCGCCACCGTTTTTCTCACCCCTAGATGTCCTGCCAGTGGTATGTCATGTGCCAACCTCAGTAGGCTATCCCTGCACTCCCGTGGCACCACCAACTGGTCCACTACTCCGGACCCCTCTTGCCAACTACGTTTAGGGTCTTGAAAACGCCTATAGAGGATGCCTTCTAAATAAAAAAAATCTTCTGGCTGTGCATCGCCGTCCTCGTCGAGCTCTACAGCTCCATTAGCACACGTTTGGAGCTCAGGGTCCTCTAGTTGCAACCGACGTATATCTGAGGGTGCCAAGCGATCTAACTGCTCCCGGAGCAATGCATGACCTTCCCCGATACTGGGCTGCTCCCTCTGTCTCTCTCGATGTACATAACGTTGCTGTCGTGGAGACTCGTCATGCCCAGCCTCGTCATTCTCGATGACAGGCTCAGGGGCTACTCCAGAATTAAGTAATGGTGCTAATACTGAATCACCCAGGAGAGCCGCCGAGTCAAAACTCTTAAAACCAACTCCAGCTTTAGCCTCCTCCTGTTGATCGTTCCTCCGCTGGTCTGAAGACGGAGGACTAGGCTGTGACACTTTAGCTGCCCGAGCTCGGGTGACAACACACGCCATGGGTTGTGTCTGGCACCGCTCGACCCACTCTTGCTCTTCCCTACTCACGTCGGCCGGCCTCTCGGCAACGACTAAGGGTAGAACCTCAGAAGCGGGCATTGCAAAGTCGTTGCCGAGAAGAAGGTCGACGCCCTCCACTGGCAGTTTCTCCACAATCCCGACATCCAATTCACGTGCCACACCATCCACCTCCAACTCCAACCGCACCAGCGGGTATGACCGAGTTGCATTAATACCCTGCACCACCACCACCCGAGCCGCGTTTATAGGGTAGCCAGTCAAGTTTTTCATCAGAGTCTGGGAAGCACCTGTATCACGCAAGACCTCTACTCCATGCTTGCGCCCCGCCCACATCACGCAACCCCGCCCTCTATGGTCGCAAAAAACATCCTGAGCAGGGTTCGAGCCTCCCAGGTGCTTCTGCATTGGCTGTGCCTCAGCCTCTGACGAACTGCCCCGGGCAAACTCAGATGACTTCGGAGACACACCAATGTTGCAGGCCAAAGACACAGCTGCTGTAGGTGGTTTGCTAGGACAGACTCTTGCAAAGTGCCCCTTTTTATGACAATGATAACACTCCAACTCCCCTTTGGGCTTCCCTTGGTACTGGGAAGGGCCCGGCCCCTTCTTAAATGGGACGGTGCTAGTCTTGTGGTCAGGCTTGGTATCATGGCTCTTGTACTTGTTTGCATAAGGTATATCACTAACTCGGGGGGGTGGGGCGTCACGCCCGTTGTTACCTGCCTCACTACGCTGGGCAGACCCGCACCCACGAATTAGTGATAGCCGGGGGTCAGCCATCTCAGCTGCCTCCTGTAGAGTTTTTGGTTGCTTTTCTTTAAGGTTTAACGTCAGGTCGCCGCCCGTGCATTTGAAAAACTGCTCTAAAAGCACCAACTGTTTAATGTCGTCAAACGTAGTAGCTTTCTCCGACCTCAGCCAATTCCCAAAAGCATCGGACAGCTCCCGGGCATGCTCCAAAAAGGTGCTCTCCCGACCCTTGGTAACACCCCGGAACTTCAACCTGTACGTCTCTGGTTGTAGTTCGTATGCTCTCAGGACAGCCTCCTTGAGTTCCTCATAGATAATACAAGACTCTATAGGCAACGCATCGTAGGCTTTAAGACCCTTGCCTATTAATCTAGAGGATACAAGTACTGCCCATTTATTCTCTGGCCACTGGTGCACTTCTTCTCAAAGCGTGTGAAAAATTCTGTTACACCACTCTCATCAAACACCGGAACCAGTTTCAATAAGTGCGAGAGAGACTGCTCATGAACACGGTTACCAGCCCCAAGTCGCTGTCCCGTTGTCTCTACTCGCGACTTCTGTACGTCCATGTCGGCACAGTACCTAGTCGACTCTAAATCAGCTTGGATTTTTGCTAGCTTGGCTCTCTCTTCTATCTTGGCTAATTCTATTTGCTGCTCACCTGCCCTGATAGCCTTTCTCTCTTCGATCTTAGCTAATTCGAGCTGAAGCAATAATTCTGGAGATAACCCTTGAGGAGGTGAAGGTGCTACAATGTTTGAAATTACCGGTAGTCCCCCCAGGGGCAACCCACCCTGCCAGTCACCACCCACCTGTGGAAGCGTACCCGAGGTCGGCAAACCACTGGGATGGCTGGGAGTCGAGTGTAGGGGAAGCATGGCCGAAGGGCTCTGAGCACTCAACCCATCTCGCTCACCAGTCACTCTGCCCAGTACACACGTTATTAAGTTATCCTTGGTCATGCTGCTAGTAACCGCATGACCGATAGCTGTGGCCAGGCATTGAAGACCGTACCGATCCATACCCTCCAACCGCTCGGCAGTAACAGGCCATTGCAAAAATATCCTAGCATCCTCCTCACAGTTCACCCGATTAACCCTTTCATCATACTGTTGTTCCTCAGTCTCGACATTACGTACTGTGTCTCCATTCTCCTCTGACCCGGTATAAGACATGATGCTCACAAAAATTTCTCACCACAATATTCAGAAAAGAAGTACCCCAAACTCTTATGTAGCACTATTCACTTGCCAAAAATGTCTGAAGACTCTCAAGTGCTATACTACTTTGCCAAAAAAAAAAAAAACGTGCCCACTATATTCCTCAATAAAACAAATGACCACAACAATCCTGCAATTATCTCTTAGTTCACAAGGTCCTGAGCTAGGTCGCCATTTGTTACGATCCAGGACCCAGATTCACTAACGGTCGTAGCGTGCGATGTCGTACAGCAACCTACGATCGTTCCTAAGGGAGTGCGGAAGGTGTATTCACGAACGCATCTTACGGCTCCCTTTCGGTTATTTTCACCAAGGCTTCTCTTGACCAATCAGGCGCTTGTCCTTTGTAAATAAACAATATGTCGCCAAGAAGAATCTAATATACTTTAATTTATGAGCTTGTCATTGTTTAGCATGGCTAATTCTATCCACCACAGCCAGCAGGAAGAAGAATAGAGTATCTTGTGAATTGATGATAAGAAATTAGCCTAGCTAGGCTACAGGGAAGCCTGTTAGTGGCCCAAGTTAAAGGATTTTCGATGGATTGATCATTGATAGCCTAATCATATGTTAGGCTAGTTGGGAGTGTATTATTTATACCTTAACCACAGTATATTGGGTAAATTTCCATAATTGCACCTATACGGGCTAAAAAATATATTATTGTATTTAACAGGAAGGTACGACGAGGTAAGTGATGTGGTATAGGTGGCAATATGCGGAAATGGATTATAAGGGCATTCCGCCCCCTCTGACAAAAGTCTATCAATCTAGATGTGACACGGATTTTACATTGTTTCAGAGACATTAGCCTAACCTAACAACCTTACCTAACCTAACCCAGTATTATGGGAGGGGGCTGCCGCCCCCACACCCCCGCTGGTTGGGTAAAACAGTAGAAATCCAGTTGGGGTGGAGTGAGTACCCGTAGATTTTCGTAAGGGGGTCAGAGGGGGCGGAATGCCCTTATAATCCATTTCCGCATATTGCCACCTATACCACATCACTTATCTCATCATACCTTCCTGTTAAATACAATAATAATTTGTTTAGCTCGTATAGGTGCAATTATAGAATAATACCGTATATTGTTCTACGGTACTTTACCATGTCTACACCTAGACAGGGCGAGCGGCGAGCCAAACCAAAATGCCAGACTTTACTATGTCTATGCCTACACAGGCAGTTCTAGCCAAGCCAAAATTCCAGACTTAGCCTAGGCCTAATTTTTCAAAATAGGCCTAGGGTAATTTTGCTTGTATTCACAACACCTCAAGGCCTATCTACCTTTTCAAAATAGGCCTAGCATAGGCCTCCTCAATCTATTATCCAACAGTTGGCCATGGGAAATAATGATAGGTTGAGGGGGGCTTTGTCCCCCTCACCTCCCATGACTTATTGCCATCATCAAATATATTACCAGCATGGGACTAATAACAGCTAGTTAACAATGAGGACGGTACGCCTGCAAACACCATCTTAACCTGCTAGGCTTCTACTTTACCATGCTTAGGCTACACCAAGCTAGGCATTGCTAGCCTAACCAAAATACCATACGTAGGCCTAACTTTTCTAGCCTAAATAGCCCTAACTTTTTCAAAATATACCTAGGTTATATCCTAGGCTAGGCTAAACAAAAATATTCACAACACCATATAGCCTAGGCTAGCCTATTATTTTTTGTTTAGACTATGCCTAGGGTAATTCTTTTCATAATTTTTTTCGTGATTCTTTCAAATTTGTTGAGGAAATAGGCTACCCTAAGCTAACCCAGCTAGGCATTGCTAGCCTAACCAAAATACCATACATAGGCCTAACTTGTCTAGCCTAAATAGCCCTAACTTTTTCAAAATAAACCTAGGTTAGGCCTATAGCCTAGGCTAGGCTAAACAAAATTATTCACACAGCGTTTATTATTTATTCATTTTTTAGGCTAGGCCTAGGGTAATTCTTTTCATCATTTTGTTCCTGTGATACTTTCAAATTTGTTGAGGAATAGGCTACCCTAATCTACCTCAGAGGTGGTGGGGAGTTGGAATAAAACATTTCCGCAATAAATGAGGGTTAAAATCTACTAATGGTAGGCTACGTGTTGTCGCAGCACATGAATTTGTGCATCAATTAACCTTGACTAGGTCTAGGCTGGCATATGTAGGCTATTCATAGCTTAATTCGGCCTGTCATAAGACATTAAGGATACAAATATTCATACTTTGTATTAAATGCCTTAATGGTGTTTTAACACAAGTTAACAATCATATTGCGCTATTATTGCCTCAATAATGACTAGTGTGTCATAAAGAGCTATACTGCAGACGAATTTGTTATGGTCGCGGGTTGTGTTATCGATATTTGTGTACCTATATCCGGGTCAAATTCATGTAAGGGTGGTCTGGACCACCCTTTGCGAAAGGGGATTTTAGGGGCTTCCTACGATCAAAGATGGCCGCTACGACGCTTCGTGAATACCGGCGTTGAGACGTAAGGGAACGGTAAGGGAGTTTTCGGATCGTACGACCGTTAGTGAATCTGGGTCCAGGTTCTCAAAGACACAGGGCTCTTCAACATTGGACTAGATAATGGCAAAATGCAACAACGGTAACACTAGATCCAACCCCTGCCTTAAACACTGGAAAACAAAACACCATTACTGCCCTGAGTCGTGCCTGGACAACGAGGTATCCTATGACTCGGTAACTGGTGCACACACACTAGGCTGACGCTCGATGAAACAGCCTATTCTCAAACAGTAAAAGATTACTCGATTAGGTTACACAAAGAAAAGATAGTTAACGTGATTAATTAACGTTACGGTAGATACTCAAATAACTGGCACTCCTGTATTAAAGAAAGTGCAATGCTAGTCCTGCGACATCAACTGGAAACTTCTGAAATAAGTCTGATGCTGGGAAGATGTTCGTAAAGAATCTTGAACAATTATAATGCAGAATACGGGTCACAATAAATACTAGGACATATAGTAATAATAGGCAGGCGAATAATAAAGACTGCGCAAAGGTAGTAATGCTCGACAACTAAAGAAATGCTTTGTGACACAATGCAACAGCCTACTAGGGTTGTGCAACTCAACAACAACCTCGGCTCAAAAGTGCAATGAATAATAATGCTGCATACATATAATAATGGGGCTTATCTCTAACCAGTGTCTGCTCAGTTAATAAAGTCTAGCTGGGGTATCAAGGCAGGGCAACAATGGGCGAGCATGCGGCTCGTAGCCTAACGTTGTCCGAAGGTGGTATAATGAAGATTACGTTATATGACGGGGATGCTCTCTTGATAAATCTAGGTCTCTAGTACCTAGTTTTATCCTGGCGATCCCTCAGAAGTCAACACGAAGAGGCAGCACTATGTTGTGAGGGATAGGCTATGGCCCTCTCACACCACAGCGCTGTGCTCGCAAAGTAAACCCACCCGAAGACAACTTAGGCTCCCACAGTACCTGTCGATGTCGTGCAGGGCTTAGCTAACACTGCACACATCGGAGACAACGACACAGTAACCTTACCCCTAGTCTAGCTTTAGATAACCAAGCAGAATCACTCAACACCTTGCCAGGGAGACATATACCGGTCTACAACCTTCCCGAGAGAGGACACATACGGAAAAGTCCATCTCTCCAAACCTCAATAAAGCATAATACCTCCTTAACCTAATACATGGAAATTTCTGAGAGCTTCGCGTACAATACGACTGGTCGACGGTGAACGTCTATGCTGAAACCAAAAGGGATGTTGAGTTTAATAAAGATTAGAGAATGAGAAAGGAGAAGTCGAGAGAGAGAAATAGTATGCAAAGTGGCGAGTATGGGGGACAGAATTGCAAAGGATGTAGGCGATACGCGTGTCAGGCAAGCTCTGAGCTGGTAAAGAACACGAGGCCGCGATGGGAAGGGACTAGTTGACCACCCGGCCGCCAACGCCGTCAGCGCCCAAGCGAGCCGCGTCATAGCTCACCCCGCTGCCAGGTGTACTCCCTGACCCTCTCTCGCTCGCCTCCCACACAAGCAACATTTATATTATAGCGAATATAAAATATAAGGCGCGGTCACAGACCAAAACAAAGACCATTTCTAGACTGTCTGTGGCAACACGACATTCTAGGACAACTGCAGCCCATCCCCCCATCCTGGCGAGCGCTAGCGAGCTGCAATGCCCCACGCAACCATTCTGCTAACGCCGGGAGGCGTCACAGAACGTACCCGGTTCCGGAGCCTGAGGGGGCGCCATGATAGGAGTCGAGTGGAACGGAGGCTGGGCCGAAGGTGCCCCAGCTCCCGCTCCACCCGAAGCCCCATACACCCCACCGTGCACACAGGTATCCAGCTCACCTCTCGACAAACCGCTAGTACCGGGAAACCCTAAGACTGTGGCCACACACTGCAGTCCGTACCGGTCTAGCCCCGACACACGATCCGCCGACACAGGTTCCTCCAAAAATATCCGAGCATCCTCCTCATTGTTCACCACCCGAACGCCGCTTAACAACTCCACCTTCTCCACTTCCTCGCCTGCTTCCCGTACTGTGTCCTCACTGTGCACTGATCCGTCGTTCGACATAGTGTCCACCGGAAATCCTCAACGTTTATAAAAAAAAAAAGTACCTAAACTCTCATGTAGCACTATTCACTCAAAAAATGCTTGAAGACAATTCAAGTGCTATACTACGTTGCCAAAAAAAAAATCTGTATCCAAAAATATTCCTCAAAAACAAATGTCCATTGCCAAACTGTGAGAAATAGCAATCGACCCCCAAACGGTGATTAACACCTTACGAGCGGCCTAGGCGGTATATAATATGTAGTCACCAGCGGGGTGTTTTTAGCCAAAATAGGGCTGTTTACGTGATCATTTTCATGCCTAAATAAGACCCAGAACGTAAAACAAGTATCTATCCCTGAAAGGGCATAAACAGAGCTTTCCAATGACACCATAACGATCCTTTTATGATGGCTAGTTTTCTTGCAACAACCGCGCAACGCGAGTGCAAAAAGCATGTAATTCAGCACTTTCCCCATACAATTCCGTATATAGCGAGTGAGAGAGGGAGGGAGGAGGTGGGATTCGTGTCAGTAGGTTCGCCGCGGTGATCTGGAGCAGTCATACGCTCGCTACTCTCCTGCCACCACTTGTCTCTCTCTCTCAGCAACATTACGTGCTGAAATTGCCACACGACCTATGTCGAGCGCCGCCAGATAGTCCAGATTTATTATACTCGACTTATGTTGCGCCCCGACAGTTAGGGGTTAAAAAAAAAAAATCTCCACAAAAAAAAATCCTGCAATTATTTCTTAGTTCACTAAATCCTAGACTAAGGTCGCCATTTGTTATGACGACTAAGATAAGAAACTAGGCAAGGTCGCCATTTGTTATGACGACTAAGATAAGATACTAGGCAAGGTCGCCATTTGTTACGACCTGGACTACGAATAAAACAAGGGCACTCAATGATTGGATTAGTAATAGGGCACTATGCAACAACGGTACGCTAGATCCAAACCCTCGAACTTATATGCCGGCGAACAAAAACACCTATAGCGGGGTATCCTTAACTGGGCATAAATGTACTCTGCTTCAGGCTAACCTGCACTGGTATAGCCTGATAACAAACAAGATGCAAGTTACGTTAAAATGCATAAAAAGGAATCTATGGAAAGATCAATTAAATCACTGCAAGATTTAATACAATAAAAAGATGCTTCAATACAGTTACTCTAAACAACAATAAACTCTTCACTCCTATCTGAAAGAAAGTGAAGTATAGTCCTACAGCATAGACCTGGAAACTTCTGAAGAAAGTCTGATGCTCATAAGATGCTCGTATCTTAAACTATATAAAGGCAGGAGGCAGGACACCACACGTGTAAATCGAATACACTAAAAGATAGGACATATAATGTTAACTGACACGAGAATACTATAAATGCGCATCGGTAGCAATGCTCGACACTAAAAGAAGTACTTCCTCATCAACGAAACAGTCTGCTATGGTTGTGCGGCTCAGCAACAACCTAGACTAATAAATGCTGTGAATAATAATGCGCACATATCAAAGAGCTTATATTAAATACTAACAAGTGTCTACTCGATTAATAATGTCTAACTGGGATACTCTAGGTAAGGAACTGGGGTTGAGCAAGACAGGCTCATAGCCTAGCGATGTCCTTAAGACTGCATCCTTTAAGTTACGTTAATTGACTAGGGTGCTCTCTTGATAGATCCAGATCACAAGTATCTGGTTCTATCCTGGCGACCCTCTAAAGACAAGCAAAGAGGCAGCAAAGTGTGGAACAGGTACAGGCCAAAACCCTCAGTCAACACAATGCTGCACTCGCAAAGGAGACAACCGAAAAGACAACCCTGGCTACCACAGGACCGGTCGAAGTCGTGTAGGTATAAGCAAACCGTACACACATCGGAGACAACGACTACAGTTACCTTATCCCAGTCTAGCATTAAATAAAAGAGCAGAAACACTAAATCAATAATGGAGACACACAAAGTTCTTAACCTATACTAACTAAGAACCCTCAAACCTATTCTAAGTACATGTAAATATCTCTGAGGACGGCGCATGTAATACAATGGGCCGGCTATGAAAACCGTATGCAGAACCCAAGGGGAATGTTGTGCAGTTAATAAAGGTTAGAGTATGGAAAGAGAGAATCGAGTGAGAGAAACAGTGATAAAGGTGGTGATCGGGAGAGAGTATGCAAAGGGATGTTAGAAGCACGCGCGCCAAGCCTGTCCTGACGAGGACAGCTCCTGGGGACCCTCATGGAGGAGGTAAGTTACACAGGAGCCCGCAAAGGCGCGATGGTCGGCCAATCACGGGCCGAGACGTCACAAGACAGCAGGCGCCACAGGACACAGCCAGACACGCCGCCCAATGGCGAGCGAGAGGCAGGAATGCACCTACATACAGACACTAACTACCTCCTCGCTCTGAAAGTCTCTCTCATTCACACGCTGGTACTATTATCACTACTGTTGATATAAAATATAACCCGTTGTCACATACGAAAACAAAGACCACCACTGGACTGTCTGTGACAATGCGATTACTAGGAAAGAAAGAACAACATTCTCTGATAACTGTAGCCCATTTCGATGTCCCTGGCGAGCGCTAGTGGCCAACGAGAGGCGATTCTGCCAACGCTGGTAGACGTCACACCTCCTCCAAGACGTTCCAGCCGTTCCCGCCCCAACAAAATGTATATACGCTTCATCTTGTGGAAGGGCCAGAACGGAAGTAAACACCGCCTCTCCCATCCGCACCAGATCACCAAAATGATACTGAAATGCCAGGACCCGACGACACTTATCATCATAAGGAGAGGCAAGGAGCCTTCTTTCCTCACCCACCTCTGGTACCAAGCACTGGAGCACCTGAAACCAATGTCGACAATGTCGACAACGTCACCGGATAAAATATGCACCCTCCAGTCACAGGGTTGTAACTTTGTGACCAGAGGTGGTAGTGTAATCCCGAATCTGGAAACGTAAGTACAGAAAATTGCAGTTATTTAGGAGTCTTCCCCACAAGCCACAAGCTCTGTGGAAGCATTACCAGCAGCTCCATCTTCTTCTAACAAGGCTCCACCCCGGCTTGAACGGGAAACACGGGCAAAAGGGTAAACCGCACCTCCATAGACCCCGGGAAATTCCCGCGCCGGGCCACCTTTGCTAATACCTCTCATCTCGCCGCTCTCTAAGACTCCTGGACGAGACCGGTCTAAACGTCAGCCTTCCATGTAGCAGAGAAAAGACTTTCTTGCCAGGAAATTTGCCTTGCCTTGCCTTGCCTTGCCTTACTAATTTGCTTAGCTTTTTCTCAGAGGTATATGAAGCAGTAGATAGTGACAAGTCATATGATATTATATATTTAGATTTCAGTAAAGCTTTCGACAGAGTCCCTCATGAGAGATTGATGAGAAAGGTTGAGGCACATGGAATAGGAGGGTCGTTGTTGGGATGGATTAGGTCATGGCTAATTGGTAGGAAACAGAGAGTCAGCATAAATGGTACCAAGTCAGAGTGGGGAGCAGTCAAAAGTGGTGTCCCCCAGGGATCGGTATTAGGTCCCCTGTTGTTTCTTATATACATAAATGACCTAGATTTAGGTATAACTAGTAGCATAAGTAAATTCGCAGACGATACTAAAATGGGGAGATCAATTGATTCAGATAGCGATATAGAGTGCCTCCAAAGGGATCTAGATACCTTACATGAATGGTCAGTAAATTGGCAGATGAAGTTTAACATTGACAAATGCAAGGTATTAAAGATAGGGAAGATGCAAACAAATGTTAAATATAAACTAGCTAATTTAGAATTAGAAAATTCAGACTGCGAGAAAGATCTAGGTGTGTTTGTTAGCAATGATTTGAAGCCTAGAAAACAGTGTATAAGCGTTCGTAATAAGGCAAACAGGATTCTCGGGTTCATCTCTAGGAGTGTGAGTAACAGAACTGCTGATGTTATCTTAAAACTTTACTTGTCATTAGTGAGACCCCATATGGATTATGCTGTCCAATTTTGGTGTCCTTATTACAGAATGGACATAGATTCATTGGAGAGAATTCAGCGTAGAATGACAAAAATGATCCATAATATTAGAAATTTTCCGTATGAAGAAAGGTTGAAGAAATTAGGTTTACATTCGTTAGAGAGACGCAGAGTTAGAGGGGATATGATAGAGGTGTTCAAGTGGGTTAGTGGGATTAACAAAGGGGACATGACAAATGTACTAAAGCTCAGTGATAGCGAAAGAACTCGTACCAATGGTTTCAAATTAGATAAATTTCGTTTCAGAAAAGATATAGGCAAATATTGGTTTGGTAACAGAGTTGTAGATGGGTGGAATAGGCTACCAAGTGATATAGTGGGATCAAGAACGATAGGGAGCTTTAAGAAAAAATTGGATAAGCATATGGACGAGAAGGGTTGGGTGTGAAGGGGGATCAGCCGGGTTGGGCCAATCAGCGCTCTGCAGACCCCCGTAGTCCTGCGTTGGTCTCTGACCGGTTTGGTAGGATGATCCTCAGGGTATTAGAGTGTTGAGCCTATAATTGGGCTTTGTAATTGGGGTTGTGTGGGACAGGGATCTGCCTTGCTTGGGCCAATCGGCTTTCTGCAGACTCCCATTTTCTTATGTTCTTATGTTCTTATGAAAAAGAGGACAACCAAACAAAGAATAAAAATTTATGACTTCTTCGACAACAAGATGGATAGCAGCTCACCATGCTAATGAAACAGCTCCCTCTCTGGCTATTCTGTGAGGTAGGTCCAAGATTCTCAACCACAAGATGTGTGTAACTCTGATTCTATGTTTATGAGGTACCCTAACCCCCGTTTTGTGTAGCTCATTTGGGTTAACTCTGGCTCTTCTGACACGGATATGAGCAGCTCCGTTCAACCTGTGGTTGCAGTTACTTAACCCCTGCCTCGAATATCTCATTCAGGTAGGCTTGAGATTTTCGGCCAACGGTGTGAGTATCTCTGCCCCTCTGGTTATGAGGTACCATAATCCCCTTATTGAATAGCTCATTCGGGTTAAGTCTGTTTATTATGACACGGATGTGAACAGCTCCATCGAATCTGTGATTGCAGTTACCTAACCCCTGCCGTGAGCATCTCATTCAGGTAGGCCTGAGAGTCTTAGCCAATGGTGTGAGTATCTCTGCCCCTCTGTTTACGAGGTACCCTAACCCTCGTCTTGAGTAGCTCATTCGGGTTAAGTCTGGCTATTCTGACATGTATGTGAGTAACTCCATCCAACCTATGGACGTAACCCCTGCTTTGAGCATCTTATTCATGTATGCCTGAGATTTTTGGCCAACGGCGTGAGCATCCCGCTTCTCTGGTTATGAAGTATCCTAACCCCTGGCTTGAGTAGCTAATTCAAGTTAAGCATGGCTATTCCGGCACATTTGTGAGAAGCTCCATCCAACTTGTGGTTGCAGTTACCTAACCCCTGTCTTGAGTACCTCATTCAAGTAGGCCCGGGATTCTCAGCCAACGGCGTGAGTTTTCCGCCCCTCTGGTTATGAGGTATCCTAACCTCCATCTTGAGTAGTTCATTCAGATTAAACTTGAGTAACTAACAATGGTATGAGCAGCTCTGCCAACTTTTAGTCAAAGTAAATCGACCCTTCACCACTACTTGAGATTTTCTGCACCTGCACCTCTAGGTTCGAAATAACAATACTAATTTAGATTAGGTTAGATGAAGTTGAATTAGGTTAAGAATTTATATAGGTTAGGATAGATTATGTTAGGTAAGCTAAGTTAAGTTAGGTTAGACAATTAGAGTAAGTTAGATGACGAGCGATTTCCTATATTAATTAATCACCATATCGAATGTATTACGCCAATAATATCAGAACTGATAGCCAATTTCTTACATATGTATTTGTCATTAGTAGTTTTTATTTCAAAAAAAGAATTCAGAATGACTTCTTGTTACCTCCACCAACATAGTAGGACGGAGTTTATGGTTTTGCCTCCGTTTGTTTGTCTGTTAATTAATAATATATCTAAACAAATTTATGGACCGATGTTCACTAAATTTGGTGGGCCGATAGGATTTGCGCCAAGGAAGAAGTATTTAATTTAGGAGGTTATCGGTAGAACCATACCTTCGCCAACATAGGCGGCTCACAAAGTGATGGACCGATGTTGACGAAATTTGGTGGGCATATAAGATATACGCCAAGGGAGAAGTGATTCCATGTAGGAGGCGATCGGTAGAGTGCATACCTCCGCCAGCGTAGGCGGAGGTATATGCTCTCCTAAGTGACCCTCTAGTTTTAGAACGTTTATATACCGGTTATGTTTTAACCCTTTTAATATACTTATCATATTATTATAATATCAACAGACGATGTTTTTATTTTTTTAGCTTAGTAATTAGTTTTGTAAGTTGGAAAATGAATCTAGATGGTTTTAACTCCTCTGATTCGTAGAGAGCCTTCATTAACTGCATAAAGGCATCCAACGATAGCCAGAATTAAATATTAAATAGCGTTATTTGTAATTAACATTAGCCTATCCGATGCTGGTGGGATAATTGTGGTGCTTTGGTTTAGCTATTTTTTTAAGGGTTATCAGTCTTTTTGACATTTTTGAGACATTCATTTTCAATTTTGCCCCTAAGCTAAATACAAAACACCTCGACTAGACCCCCTTCAAGCTAAAAGGAAACATATATGTATATTGTTACGCATCTTGATCCTCAAGTGGTTAACTTGATGAATCTAGATAGCACAGAGATATATATTAAGGTATCAGTCAGCTGAAGGCAAAACAAAAGTAAAATCTAATAAAATTATTTCCTGTTGTTGCTTCCTTTCCTTTTGGATCTTAGGACTTGGTATCCTTTATTGACTGATACACTTTAATTATGAAAAAATACTGAAACTAATTAAAGTCATGTAGTATTTATAAAGAATTATTATTTAACCGAAGCTTAGTAGGCTATGGTTATGAACCGAAGAAGTTATATCTAAAGAAGGACTATTAATTCTATAAAGTCTTGAAAGATAAATATTAAAGTAAGAATATTTCTGTCTCTTACCCTTTTTGAAATGAATAGATAGTTTTCTTATATGTCCTTTTATTTATATTTAATGTAATTATTCTTGGTTCTTGTCTTACGTTAATAGTATTATATTATTATTATCATCAGCATTAATATCAAAGTCACATAAAAAGTTATATATATTTAATAATTAGTTAAATGTATTTCTTAACCACGTAACATTGAGGTTTGATTATGAGTAAATTAAGTTACAGGATCGCTTCATAGATTCGATTCAGGTCTCACTCAAATAATATGAAAAGCAAAATAATATTTTGAAGCTAAAAGAATTTTCTTCAGCTTAGGAAATCACTAGAAGTAACATTAAAACAGCCATGTTAGTCTAAGGCGATATTACTAATAAGAGACAATAGTACCACCGTACTAAGCACCGTTAAGCAATGTAAGCTTAATTAAAAGAAAATGAAAGAACTCGTAGGTATTAATATAAAACAATAGTATTACTTTCATCATAACCCAATTACTTAAAGAGTTGCTTTAGTCCACAAGTCAGTCAACTAAAATAGTTAAGTACATAATAGTAGCATTAACGTTAATTCCCAATCAAATAGTTAAGTACATAATAGTAGCGTTAACGTTAATTCCCAATCAAATAGTTAAGTACATAATAGTAGCATTAACGTTAATTCCCAATCAAATAGTTAAGTACATAATAGTAGCGTTTAACGTTAATTCCCAATCACATATCTCACTAACCAACATAACGTAAGTGTTTACACCGAACACACTTAACACAGACTTATATAATCTGACTGACAGTCACAATCCCATTATAATACTTCACCCCGTCTTCCTCCAGCTGCAAGTTCACCTTCCCAACTCCAAATGAGACTGATTTGAATGCCCACTACTCGGGTCTTATATACTAAACAATGATGGTGTAGGAACGAATCAGGAAGTGGCGGGTAGTGCGCGCCCCAATCACAGCTCCTCGAGTTGCGTAGCAGGTGCGTGGTCCAATGGAGGCTCCTGGCGTCGATCATACGTCATAGCGTCGGGTCATCGAAGTAGTTTGCAGGGTCCCCTATGACGCACACAGGTGTGAAGGCTTGTTTGCTGGTATGCGGACGAGCTGGTTTCCCACTCGATAGTTCGCTCGCTGGTCTGCTTCGCCGCCTGGGTAGGTTGGCACTCCTTCAACTCTAATTCTAACTCTTAAATTAACATACAGGGCTCCGTATGTCAGAATATATAATTCATATATACTGTATATACAGTATGTATATAATTATATATATATATATATATATATATATATATATATATATATATATATATGTTAGTAAAGCCAGGTAATAAATTTTCTTTAATACATACGAGGTTGAAAGAAATGGCAATTTCTGTGTTGGAAATTTTATTATTCAAAGTTTCCAGGTCTCTGATGAGTTTTCGCTGGGTGGCAGGAAGTAGATGAATGAGATGAGCAAAATTCATGGTGGTACAGGGTTACATAAATGTACATGATGATACAGGATATACGACGCGCGTTTCACTGGACAACCAGCATTATCAAGTAAGGGTAGAATTATATAAAAGGTAAACAGGAAGGGTATATATAGAGGGTGAAGGATCAGAGGAGGCAAAAATCAGGGGGCAAAAGTCTCCTATTGGTGGAGGGGTATTCTAGGAGTGCAAAAGGGGGAACCGCTTCACGCTTCACGCAGGCGCACTGGATGCGGGATGGTGTTGGTCGGGTGGCGGGGTCAAAGCTGATTGGCTGCGTGACACGCAGCCAATCAGCTTTGACCCCGCCACCCGACCAACACCATCCCGCATCCAGTGCGCCTGCGTGAAGCGGTTCCCCCTTTTGCACTCCTAGAATACCCCTCCACCAATAGGAGACTTTTGGCCCCTGATTTTCGCCTCCTCTGATCCTCCACCCTCTACATATACCCTTCCTGTTTACCTTTTATCTCCACCACCACCACTCCTGCAACACCAGCTGAGACCCTCTAGAAGATCATGGGGTCTCTTCCATAGGAGTATGGAGAGGCTGAGGCTGGTGGAGGAGCTTTGAAGATGGCTGGGTGATGCTGATATTGGGGACTTGGGCATCTCCACCGCTCCAATTCAACCCACAACACAACCCAACACGGTCGGCGACCCAGTCTCCCGTCACGCTCCAATTCAACCCACAACACAACCCAACACTATCGGTGGCTCAACATGTAACTGGAGCAGCTAGGAAGAAAGGCATCAGTCGCAACAACATCAACAATGGAGCAGCATTAGCAGCCAGGAATAAGGACAACATCATCAAACAGCAAATACAGGTGGGGCTGGGAGGGGTCATAGGGGGAGACATAGCCACAGACAGTCCCCAACCCCTGCGCTCACACCCTAGCAGCACAGCTGATCACCACACCAACAGACGTACGACGAACAATAAAAAGAAGCTATGTACAGTGTGCGATATTAGATTCAACAAAAGGAGTCCAACATCACAATGTAGTATTTGTAATGAAACAGTACACGATCGATGTACTTATGTTACCAGCAGAAAAGAAATGGAATGCGATAAATGCAGGGAATTAGCAATTACCCACTCCACCAACTCTACATTACCCACAGCATTACCATTAATGCCACAGATATCGGCGACCCAAGTAACACAACATGCAACAAGAACAACAATAAAAACAGGTAGCACTCGCAAATACATCAACAGGGAAGCAGCATCAACGGACAATGAAAATAACAACAACAACAGCAAACAACCACAGCCCGACCGCGAGTACCCCCTGCCCTCTCCCGCACAAACAGCTGATCGACGCGGACCAAACCACACCTCCAGTCGTATGATAAACAGTAAGAAAAAACTATGTATAGTCTGTAATATTGGTTTCAACAATAGGAGTTCACTTTTACAATGCAACAGTTGTAATGAAATTGTTCATAACCGATGTACTTACGTTAACAGTAGAAACGAAGTTGAATGTGTTAAATGTAGGAACTCAGCTGTACAACATCGCGAAACAATTTGTTTTATTTGTGAATCACTCATAACACGATGTCAGAAGATCCAAAACTGTGTAAAGTGTAAACATGTAGCTCACATGAAGTGCATCTCTAAGAAGACCAACAGTGAAGAACGGGAATTCCTTTGCAATAAGTGTGCCTTGCATTCATTACCGAATATTAATGTAAATGATCCAAGTATTAACAACTCAGAATCCAGCCAGGACACATTCAAAATCAAAGATGAATACAGAGTGTTCACCAACAAAGGGCTCCATCTTATCCACATTAACGCCAGATCAATGTACCATAAATTGTCAGAAATAAACTTGTTAGCTAATAAGGCCAAAGCTTCAATAATTGCAATCACAGAAACCTGGCTGGATTCAAGTATAAACGATGGTGAAATAAACATTCAAGGTTTCAATATGGTTAGGAATGATCGCAATAGGCATGGGGGAGGAGTATGTCTGTATGTAAAAAACAACCTCACACACACAACTAGGACCGACCTCCATGTAGAAAATCACGAAGCTCTGTGGATCGACCTACACCTGCCGAGGACAAGACCCATCACAATTGGGGTATGCTATAGGCCACCAGCCGACACACAATTCTTGACCAAATTTGAACGAACTTTGTCATCGCTAGACCCTCGGAATGAATCCATCATGCTAGGGGATTTTAACCTGTGTTACAAACAACGAAATGATAGGCTTGTATGAGAATATAGGCATATACTGACAATGCACAATCACAAACAACTCATCACAACCCCCACACGTATCTCTGAGAACACTGCCACAATATTAGACCACATAAACTGTAACAGAGAGGACAAAATATCCCAATCAGGGGTTATACAGACTGGGATAAGTGATCACTTCGTCACATATTGCACACGGAAAACCACAAAAATTACCCTAGAGAATCACAAGGTTATCAAAACAAGGTCACTCAGAAACTACAATAAGGAAACATTTCTGGACATTTTATGGAATACAGACTGGTCTCCAGTGTTTGGAAGTACAAACGTTAATGACGCATGGGTTAGCTTCAGAAGGCAGAGGAATATCAGAATAACCCAAAGAAACTATGGAGGCACCTAAAAACAACAGGCTACAAGACAAGGGATTCGTCTAACACTAATATTGCTCTCACCATTAATGATCAGGTTTGCCACGATAAACGACAAATTTCAACCTACTTCAACTCCTTCTTCACTTCCATAGCAAACACACTTGCACAGAACCTACCTCAACCTCTCAATAAATACACGACAACAACGGCCACCTTTCGTAATTTCTACAGAGATAAAGACATATACCCGAACACATTTGGATTGCAAAATGTTACACCAAAATACACTTTTGACGAGCTGTCTAACCTAAATGTACATAAAAGCACAGGACCAGACAAAATTCCGGCCAAATTTCTACGAGATGGAGCCATTGGTATAGCAGGCCCCCTAACCCACATCATCAACTTGTCAATTAACACCAACACTGTACCTGCTGAACTGAAGGAAGCTATTGTAACCCCTCTATTCAAGAAAGGAAATAAACTAGAAGTTGGCAACTACAGACCAGTTAGCATATTATGTATTGTATCTAAAATCCTTGAAAGAGCGGTATACACCCAAATTGAACACTACCTCAAAGAAAATGATCTATTCTATAAGTTTCAATCAGGTTTCAGATGCATGTACTCGACAGACTCCTGTCTCATCCACTTAACGGATCACATTCGTAAAGAAATGTCTAAAGGTAACTACACCGGTATGGTTCTTCTTGATCTACAAAAAGCGTTTGACACAGTAGACCATGATATCCTATGTAATAAACTACAAGCAATGGGCATAGGGTCTGTGAACTGGTTTAAATCTTATCTTAGTGGTAGAACCCAAGGGTCAAAATTGATGATAATATATCTGATCCTATGCCAATTAACTGTGGGGTCCCGCAAGGAAGCATCCTTGGTCCCTTACTCTTTCTCTGTTATGTGAACGACATGGAACTGAGCGTCTCATGTAAATTATTACTGTATGCAGACGACAGCGTGCTTCTGGTTTCAGGAAAAGACCCAATAAGTATTGCCGCTTCACTTTCCAAAGAACTAGCATCATGTAGTGAATGGCTAGTGGACAATAGACTATCTCTTCACCTGGGCAAGACGGAAGCCATCTTATGTGGAACAAAACGCAAACTGAAAGACATTGTGGGCTTCTCGGTCAACTGTAATGATATTCCTATAACAACAGTGTCACAAGTTAAATATCTCGGACTAAAACTGGACGCGAGTTTGTCAGGTGAAACAATTTTGGAATCTATCCCGAGTAAGTGTAGAGCACGTATAAAATACCTGTATAGACAGGTGGGATGCTTGCCCGCGGCGACCAAAAAGACCCTCTGCCAAGCGCTTGTTCAATGTCATTTTGACTATTCTGTGTCATCCTGGTACTCTGCATCATCTAAATCAGCACAGCACAAACTTCAGGTCACTCAAAATAAAATGGTTAGGTTCATGCTGAACCTAGGACCCAGATCACATGTTGGCCAGGAACAACTTCAGTCACTAGGTATGCTCAATGTCTCTGACAGGGCCAAACATATCAGGCTCACTAATGCCTTCAAACTTTTCTATGACAGAGCTCCAGAGTATCTAAAGAATGATTATGTTAAAGCAAATGAGAGGAGTGGACATAATACAAGAAACAGGATGTTTAATTTTAAGGGCCCGAGAATCCAAGGACAGGGTAAGCAAACATTCTTCTTCACTGCCATCAAAGACTGGAACGACCTACCCCAGTCAGTCCGTGAAAAGAGAACACTGTATTCCTTCAGAGGTAGCCTGAAGGAACACCTGAACCGGACAGCTGCGAGAAGGGAGCACCAAGCTTATGTCTACTACTAAATACGACATAAGAGATAGACAAACCAAACTGAAATTATTACTGATTACGGATTACTGATATTTACTATAGGATGTAAGGTATCTTAAAATAACCCCCTAGAAATACTTTCTCTAAAGTATCTATTTCTTAATCCTCTCCATTTCCCCAGCTAACCTAATCCCACAAGGACCCCAATGGAAATACGCCTAACGGCCTTATTGGGCTATCCTTAGTTGGAATTATGCAAGGCTGGTACATGTCATATTTGTAACATACTATGTGGTACCAACTCTGTAAATTGCTAACTGAATAAATATTATTATTATTATTATTATTATTATGTCCCACACAGAATATCGTGTGCCCTCCTTTTGCCTGAGCCCCCGGAACACCATCAGCGGACCTCACCTTCAACAGAGTACCTCTTCCTTCACCTCAGTGGCAGTCCATCGCCAGTCGAGCAGAACACCTCTTCCAGAAAACACCAGAACATCAACCAGCCAAGCAAACCACCGCTAACTGTCACCACCACACACCATAACCTGGGACACGGCAGAACAACAACAAGTACCTGGGAGACGGCAGAACACCTGGGGGATCCTCACACACATCATGGACCCCCATGAACACCGCCAGAATCCCCGAATACCACCATCATCATCTAACAACATCAACAAGTTCCTGACCAAACATCGCCAGGAACACATGAACTAAAATGATTTGACAAAAAACAAACAAATGAATAAATAAACAACAAAATAATAATAAATAAATAAATATACCTCCCTTTAACAACAGCAAGGTGGACGGCCCACTAATTTTTCTCTTCCACTGTATTTCATCTTTCCTACTTTCTCTTCCCGCCACCCACTCTGTGGTGCCTCTCTTCACCCCCTACCTTTAAAAAAAAAAAAAAAAAAAAAAAAAAAATTATATCATTCTACCCTTACTTGATAATGCTGGTTGTCCAGTGAAATGCGTCGTATATCCTGTATCATCATGTACATTTATTTAACCCTGTACCACCATGAATTTACCTCATCTCATTCATCTACTTCCTGCCACCCAGCGAAAACTCATCAGAGACCTGGAAACTTTGAATAATAAAATTTCCAACGCAGAAATTGCCATTTCTTTCAACCTCGTATGTATTAAAGAAAATATATATATATATGTATATATATATGTGTATTTATATATATATATATATTTATATGTATATATATATGTGTGTGTAATTGTATTACAAATTAAAACTCCCCCAGACCTCCCCTTCGAGCAGAATTTATACATTTTTAAGCAGAACAATATTGATGTTTCACCGAAGGCTTATTTCTCCTTTTTTTGTAGGCCCGCTATCGCCCTCAAAGGAAAAATTCACACGTGAATTATTGAAAAACGTCTAAAACTCGCAAAACTAATGTGGCAAAACAGAGGTGGTTCAAAATGTCCAACCCTGAGTTAGATATGGTGAAGGGGTTTGGGATATTCACAAAACGTTGAATAGATGTTGATAAACTGGGTGGTTGGGAAACTTTGAAAGAGCTTGATATATATAATTCCTTAATGGTTCAGGCTACGCAGAACCCTTTCCACAATATATTTAATATGGTTACCATTAGGCGATTTTGTGAAAACATTCTTTTTGAAGCTGGGTTCGTGTGCTTGAGAACATCAGAGATTTACATTAATCAAGCTCTTTCTAGCGATATGTACAACACAATGTATCTACTTCTCACAAGAGACCAGTCAATTAGGTGTGTTTGTAAAGGAAACTGCAATATAGCCAACAATAACACGAGATCCGAGCAGACATTCCCTCAACATTAACCGTCAACATTGGTCACACAGATAATGGTTGTTTTTTCTGGCCCCCCTTCTCCCTCATGTCTAGCCCCATTAGTTCTGAAATTATAATACGTCTGCCCAATTTGTTTGGCGATTCTAAGATCTTTCGCTTCATTGTTTTGCCAATATTAAGACAATTTAATGTCAGGGGAGGTGTGGTGGAGTGGTCATGCCACTATACTGGTAATCCAATGGTCCCGGGTTCGAATTTCAATGTATCAATGGGAAGATATTATTGGGATGGAATTTGTGCTGTACCTAGTATCAGTGCATTACCACAAAGCCCACCGAAACGCCAAACAAATACCCTCACTGTTCCCTGATTAAATAGCACTGTATGAATATTCCCATATTCAAAATATTCTACAGGGGGACAATGCCTAGTGAGTTCATTGCTCAATAGGTGGCGTTCTGATAGTGAGGGTCCGAGTCTAGGGGATGAGACAGTGAAACACTGGGGTGAGGCAGCTATAGAGATGGGGCTACTTTGAGCCGTGGGTGGGCAACCGGGCCCTGTGCATCTTGTGAAGATAAGATAACAGGGCTGGTTGCATCTCAAAGTGCTTCACATGTCTCACTCCCTAGACTGGAACGAGACCTCACGGGCTTCACCGTTGAATGTACGGTTGAATGTAAAGGCTGTTAGCAGTCTATGCCCGTGAGGGAGTAGTTGGAATATAGAACAAAATAAAATAAAAAATAAATAATAATTAAGGTGTCGATTTTTTCCGGCGAGCGATAGCAAGCCTGTAATTTAAGAGGAACCGGCCTTTGGCCGGGAAATTTTTCTATAAAAATGTGACAATTGTATCTTGAAGGGGTCGAATCTTGGGGGTGTATTTATAAGGTTGTTGGAGGTCTAGGGCGAAAACTATGAAACATAATGAAAAGATAAATAAATAAGCAAATAATAACGTCCACCCCCCTTAATAATGACCTTGTCTCCTTACTTAATCTATCATCTGTCTAGTTTCCGATACCAGTTATATATATATATATATATATATATATATATATATATATATATATATATATATAATTATACAGTATATTAAAAATAAATACAAATAAACTCGACCATCAAACATTGACGATACAAGATCTCGTTCTGTAAGTGATGGCAGATATAGTATTGTTGTTGTTATTATTATTATTATTATTATTATTATTATTTTATATATTTCATTTTACTTTTTGTTTAAGAATAAGCCCGAAAATATATGTATGGCAATAATAGCGTTACACTGTAAAGCACTATAAGTTTTGAAAGCTATATCAAATCTTCGGATGTATTGATTTTGATATACATTTAAATCCTTATATTACATGATATTCTTATTACTAATATATATCTTATGAGGATATATCATTATGGACACTTGAATTAGCCTCTTCATACCCTTTTTAAACCCATAAATTAGTGTGCATGTATGAATTGGTAGGTGAATTACTGAATAGATGATTGAATGGCTTTGTGTCGTAATTACAGAATGAATGGAGCGGATGTCTGGTGAGTAAAATAGAAAGTTGCAGGTAAAAATAGTTACAGGCTTATGAACGTGACATTATAACTGGGCTAATAATAAATGTGCTACTTTAATGAATGAGAGAGAGAGAGAGAGAGAGAGAGAGAGAGTGAGTTGTAGTTACAAACCTTACGGTCCATACTAGGTGGTCCTGCCTTATTACTACTAGAGACAGGGACAGTTTATAGTAAAAGAATAGGAAAGCAAAGTAGAAGGCTCTCCCCCCACCCTCCTCTCCCTTCGGCTATAAAGCCGTACCGGAAAATAGGAGGAAGTGTAACTTTATGGGTCAGAAAATGCCCAAAAGGAGAAATTTGATATAAGACAAAAAGAAAATAGTCTGAGAGTGAATTTACACTTGCAGACCTACTGATGTTAATTATAATCATTCGTATTAATCCAATCTTCATCAGAAAATCGTCCAGTCTCCTCTTAAACGTATAAACTGAATTAACTATCGGCCCAACATTCTTGACTTGTTTCTAACCTCTAACCCTTCTTCTTATACTGTTGACCTGTTCTCTCCTTTCGACTCCTCCGACCATAAACTTATCTCTGTCACCTGTCCCATCTCTCCAGTACAGCCACCCGATCCTCCCAACCGGCGGCGCTTGTGGCACTTTGGTGTTGCCGACTGGGAAGCAGTACTTCTTTGATTTTCCATGGAATGATTTTTGCTTCCGCGGCCGGGAAACCTTGGAGAGTGCTGAACGCATTACCGTAGTAATCCTATTGGGCATGGAGGCATGAATTCCATTTTCTTTCTCTCAGACTAATCCAAAACAATCTTGGTTTACTCACGCTTGTTCTACTGCTGTCTGCAATAAGGAGGAAGCATTCAAACGGGACCGATGAAGTCAAACTCAAGGAATTTCATTCTTCCTATTTTTCTGTCCAGAATCAAACCAAATCAGTTAGACTCGCCGAACACTCTTTCATCAATAATAAATGCACTGAACTATCCAACTCTAGCTCTTCCCAAGCTTTCTGGTATCTAGCCAAAAACCCTTCATCTTCTCTCAGTATGGTCGGTGACCATATTACCATTCTTACTAAAACGGCTTCCTAGAAGCTGGGTGTGCTCAACCGCTTCAGGGGGTTCTTTACCCCTGCACAGCTTCTTGCTCTGTACAGGGGCACAGTGCGTCCTTGTAATGAGTATTGTTCGCATGTGTGGGGAGGATCCTCTCACACAGCATTTCTAGACAAAGTAGAAAAGAAGCAATGTTGCTTTCCTTTCGCTATTCTATCGCAACTACAATAATTAGTGTTCCTCAGAGCTCTCTCAGTGTATACCACCTCCTCTACGTAGGGTACGTACTACCCGTCTTGCAACACAATCCCATCCCTACTCTGTGCAACTCTCCAACTCAAGAGTGAAACGAGACTCCAAATCTTTCTTCTATTCAACAGGTGAGCTCTGTAACTCTTTCCTTGAATCCATATTTCCCTCATCCTTTGACTTAAATTGCTTCAAACTCCGTGTGCCCAGACATTTTGTTTTAAACATTCCTTGATTTTGGCCCTGACACTTTTTCAACTCTGGGATAGGCACTCGTCACAGGAGTGTTACCTTTTGTCTCCCTCATCCATATAGAAAAAAAATCCTTTGGTAGAGAGAGAGAGAGACAGAGACAGAGAGAGAGAGAGAGAGAGAGAGAGAGAGAGAGAGAGAGAGAGATTGTATCTCAAAGACCTTGCTGTCCAACCTGAGGAGATACTCGAAGTGGAAAGAGAGGGATTGTCTAGTTCATTAGTCTCATTGCAGTGTGTAAAGTACTATCTATTCTCTTCTTCAACTGTTCTATTGAAGAACTGTTTACAATTTCTGAGGGAAGTTTGTTCCAAGTAGAACAGATCTTATAATTATATGAAAAAGTTTCCACAAATATTAGTGCTGAACCTTTTCAATTCTAACTTCCTGCAATGGTTACATGTTGTATTTGTATTGATACTAAATATTTTGCTATAATCACATTATCAATTAACCCATCAAGTACTTTAAAAACTTCAATGAGCTGATTTCATAGTCTGTGTGTTTCTAATAAAGAGATCAAGAACTTTCAACCGGTCCTCATAGCTCAGTCTTATAATCGATGGAATAAGCTTTGTAGCCCTAGCTTGTACTCTTTCTAGTTGCCCGATATCTTCCTTGAGTGCTGGAGACCAGAACTGAACAGCATACTCATCTGGCCCAGATGGCTTTCTTCCCTGTACTGTACGAGAAGTGCGAGATGATATCGCACCTTTCTTGGCAAAAATCTTAAATAAATCACTAGAAACTGGAGAGGTCCATGAAGAATGGAAACTGGCCAATGTGTTCCAAATCATTAAGAAAGTGAAGAATGATTGTCCCAAGAATTATTGGCCAGTTAGCTTGACATCTATCATAGTAAGACTTTTAGAAGGGATACTAATAGTCATGATGGTGAAGTCTAAGAAACCCATCACGTGATGATATCCACGAGACTATCAACCTGGTTCTTTCAAGGAGAACTAAGGTTACTAACCTATTAACGTCCAAGGTGGCAGAGTGGGTTAGCGCGCGGACCTGGGGGACCTACTGAGGTCACTAACCAGGGTTCTAATCCCCGCTCCGGCTGGAGATTTTCGGGAGGGTTAAATTCCCTTCGTTCACTCAACATTTCACTGGTGGCAGAGGTGGGATTTTTGCGAGGGTATTACACAAATGTCGGGTGAACGAAGGGAATTTAACCCCCCGAAAATCTCCAGCTGGCGCGGGGATTCGAACCCTGGTTAGTGACCTCAGTAGGTCACCCAGGTCCGCACGCTAACCCACTCTGCCACCTTGGACGTTAATAGGTTAGTAACCTTAGTTCTCCTTGAAAGAACCAGGTTGATAGTCTCGTGGATATCATCACGTGATGGGTTTCTTAGACTTCACCATCATGACTATTTTACACTAACCCAAACATCAACTCGGGTAGCAGAGTATTTGGGTGGCGGGATTTTTGCGAGGGCATTACATTAACCCTTTCTCTGCGGGCTTATTTGTGCTATTTAGGGCATATTCAGGTACTCCTGAATGATTAATTAAGTATCTGCATTAAATGAAATGGATTCTGTCGAAAACTAGGCGAAAATCGCTTCATAATTACACCAGAACGAGCTTCGTAGGTGGCGGGGTTCACCCGCAGTGTTGCCACAGACATTCGGGAAAACTCGGTAATTATTAGCTCTCGCTCGCTCGGCAACACTGTTGAGACAGCCGCGCAAGACACAGTCTCCCTCGGTGAGCGGCTGGCTGCTCTGAGGGTCGGACGGAGGTCCCTCATGCTCCCGCCCACTGACACTCTATTTCTACGGCTTTTACAGGCTTTTAAAGCCTGGAAATTGCTGTAAATTGCCTATACGTTCCAGAACGTCACCTGCAGGGAAAGGGTTAAAAGACAATTTAGGTATAGAAATCTGGAAATAGTCCTCAAACACTACAATGCTCTGATACAGCCTCTCCTGGAGTATGCTGTTCAGTTCTGGTCTCCAGCACTCAAGGATGATATAGAGCAACTGGAAAAAGCATAAGCTAGCTGGGCTACAAAGCTTTTTCCACCGATTAGAAGACTGAGCTATAAGGACCGGTTGAAAGCTCTTGATCTCTTTGCATTAGAAACACGATGACTACGAAGTCAGCTCATTAACGCTTTTAAAGTACTTGATGGGATTGAAAATGCGGATTATGGCAAAATGTTTTATCTCAATACAAATACAACACGTAACCATGGCTGTAAGTTAGAATTAAAAAGGTTCGAACAGCACTAATATTTGTGGAAACTTGTTCATATATGAGATCTGTTCTATTTGGAACAAACTTCCCTCAGAAGTTGGAAACAGTTCATAACATTTATTATTACCATTATTATAATTATAATTATATATATTTATACTATTATTATTATTTGTATTATTATTATTATTATTATTATTATTATTATTATAATTATTATTATTATTATTATTATTATTATTAATTCAGTCAACGATGCAATAATTCAACTAATCCTCTGACTCTCACAGCTCCTTGATAAGCTAAGCAAAATAATCGAATGGTTGCCATAAACAATAGAGGGTTATGGAAGGGAAGAGGGAACTGTAAGAATAAGGCAGACAGAAAAACAAGGGAATTGTGAAGAGCTCCTATCACCCGCCACACCTGCAAGCCAAGGGAGCGGTTTTGCATGAAATCATCTCAACAAATATTTATGACATATACATTGGGTTCAAAACGCCTTGGCTACAAGACGTTCGAGATACATAGTACCTGGTTTACAACTTAACTTGGCTATAAAATGTCTTGGGAATGTGATTTCATGGGTACAAAACCTCTTGGGTTCAAAACGTTATGGATACAAGTTATTTAAGGTACATAACACCTTGGGTACGAAATATTTCAGGGAAGAATCATCTTGGGAACACATCTTTGGCAAAATAAAATACTAGGGTACGAAACATCTTGGTCACGAAACATTTGGATAAGAAATATCTTGGATACAAAACATCGTGGATACAAAACTTCTTCAGTATAAAATTATAAAGTCTTGGGTATGTTCAGTTCAGCTTATTATGGAAAACGCAGAGCAGTGATATTTTAGTTTTATATTATTTGTTTATGGAGGTGCGAGTGGAAGGTGGGGGGGGGATTCTGATTAGTATGATAACATGACACCATAACTCCAGATGATATAACTGGATACCGGTACTTCCTTACAGCGTCAACATAACTCTTTGATAGTTGTCCTAGAATACCTCCCATTAAGGGGGGTCACAGTTTTGTTGTTATCTTTCTCTCCTTTTCTCTCTTTCCCTGGCTTGTATCCATTTGGCCCGATTCAGCCAACTGTTTTAAGACGTTTATCCCCATCCAGGTGTCGATTTCTTCCTGGCGAGCGATATCCGAGCCAGCATTGTATGGAGAAATCCGGCTTCGCCGGAGAAATTTTTCTATCGAAAAATTTACAAATTTAGCTTGCTGTCAAAACAAAAATACATATATGCTGGCTCGCTATCGCTCGCCAGGAAAATATTGACACCTGGATGGGGGTAAACGTCATAAAACAGTAGGCTGAATGGGGCCGAATGGATACATGCCAAAGAGAGAGGGAGAGAATGAGAAAAAAAGCGAGGTGGGCTCCCTTAAAACCTAAGTCCTACAGCCACCACACCTTACCTACTTAATATTGATGTTTACATAATACAGGGTGACGCAGAATACGCTTACCCAGGGATAAGAGATGACGTCTGGGCAACCAATAAGTAAATGCCTGTAAATGCCATCATAGGCTATAACAACTATGCACTATATATTATAAGTATAAATATCTATATCAGAATAGCTCCCTTAAAAGGTACAACAATCAAATCTAGTTAAGGTTTGATTGTGGTAGGTTATAAAGGGAGGTATTCTGACATGGTATTTATACTGTAAACAGCTAAGCCATAGTGGTAGTAACCTATGATATAAGGTATTTTAGGACCACTATGTATTACAATAGCTGCCCCAGAATTAGTCCCTGATATTATGTCCACACGACTCATTTGGACATTCATTGCTAGTATTTGGTGTGATATAGTAATCTTTACATCCGTAGACTTGTATACTTGAGTTTAGGAAAAGGTAACAGAAATGTAAATAGTTTCGCAATCCACATACGTGTTTAGGAGAGAGGGGGGGAGGGGGGAGGGTTAAGAAAGGAAGAGGAGGAGGAGGAGGAGGAGGAGGAGAGAGGCGAGGGAGAAAAAAGAGGGATGAGGATGCGAAGGAACGCCAAGAGAAAATAGAAGATCGAAGGAATGACAAAGATGAAGAAAAGAGAAGAAAGGGAGTGTGAGAGGATAGAATAATTGGATAAAGAAGAGGAAGAGCATTAACACGAGGGGGAGGTATATCGAAGAAACAATAATAAGGAAGAAAGAATGATAAATAGAGCTGAAAAGGAGAGACGAGGAGAGAGAATTAACATGAGGCAAGAATAAGTAGGAGCTGAAGGAGGAAGAAGAAGAGATAATAAAATGACGAATGAGAAGAAGTGGGAGGGAGGAAGACACAACAAATGATGACAGTAAACCAGAACAGAGTGGGAAGCAAGAGATAAGAAAAAAGAGGAGGAAAAAAGAAGACGGTGGAGTTAACCCTTTCTCTACCGGCGACGTCTTTTTAATTGTATTCTAGCTATATTTAGACGATATTGTGCAGTTTAAAGATTTGCGGTATGGTAGTAAAAAGGGTGAATACTGATATTTCGAAGCCTGTTAATTGTTAGAAGACCGTTTTAAACTTAATAGAATCGTCTAATAGTAGCTGAAATCAAATAGGAGAGAGAGAGAGGCGTGAGCGAAGATAACAGAGGAGGAAGAAGACTGAATAAGTACAGAGAGTAAAGAAGGACAAAGAAAGGGGTCAGGAAGGGAAACGAGAACACGGAGAAGGAAGAGGAGGGAAGAAGACAAAAGAAGAAAAGGAGCAGACAGAAGGAACAAAGAGAGAGAGAGAGAGAGAGAGAGCAGGGGAAAGTAGCAGGCAATGGAAGCTAGTAGAGCAGTTAATCCAGTGCTGGTGACTTCATATATATTATGTTCTGGCAGTGATTAGACCATTTCATTAGGCTTAGGAAGGATGTCTACCCATTAAAAGGCTACTAACTATCTCCATTAATCGTTTTAGCTACCATATATCCATCCTAAGCTTCATTAAATCGTCTAAATGTAGCTGAAATCAGCTACAGAAGGGGTTACCGTCATCCTTGGAGCAGTTTAAGGGGGGATGTTTTTATTTTAATTTTTTGACCGATTTTGTCATATATATATTATCGTTTTAGTTTCCTCCATAGACCTCCATCAAACTTAATAAAAAGAACCCCAAGATCCTCCTTCAAGATATATTTTAACATTTTTCGGTAGAAAAATGCCTTGCTATCGCTCGGCAGGAAATAATCGACACCTAAATGTCACGAAAACTCTAAATATTGACTAAGAAAAGGGCCGAAAGGTCTTAAAATCGCCAAACTAATGGAACAAGCATCTTAAAACCTGAAAACTAATGGGGTTAAACGTGGGGGAGAATAGGGACCAGAAAAATAGCACATCTCCCCTTAACATGCAAGTATGATATACATTACCAACGTAGTTGTTTTTTTTTGTCAAATATTCGGGTAAATATAGTCGTGTTTTGCTCAGCAGACTGTAAATTGTCATGTACAGTTGGCCAAATAAGCATGTCTCCGCTGTCATTACGTTTTGATCGCTGTATTAATGTCTGTCAGATGATAAAAAGGGTGTGTAAAGAGAGGAATATGTTTGTATATCTCACTCGAAACGATGAATTAAACCTTAGAATCTTAGATAGTGCTGATACCAATTATTGATCGACGGATATTTGGTGCCGCAACATCACTTATTTGGCCGACTGTACCTATATTGATTATTCAATTATTTCGAAGAATTAGTAGCAAAATACGGCATAAAGTATGAAAATGTGCTATTAATGTAATGAAGAAACATAGTAGTTTCATTTTGTTCCTTTAAGTATTGAAAAATCCTCTGCTAAGGAATTGAATTGCCCGTCAAAATAAAAATTAAAACAAATATAGCTATTATCACAGTGAGTAGTGTGATAATCGAGCATACACTTCCTAGTGGCATTTTGAAGGTAATCGAGCATAAACTTCCTAGTGGCATTTTGAAGGGAGGTACGGCGGTTAGAGGCTCATTAGAAGTTGACTTGGAGTTAATAGTTTCTACTCTGGTACCAAAAGAATGCCAAGACCAAGTTTCATCGAAATCCGCCAGTAGGTATTTGTATTTATGTATATATTTTGTTGTTGTTTCATTCTTCTTACAGACAGATCAACCGGCTGACTGACAAAACACACGAACTAGCAACAACGGTCATATAATCTCCAATAATGAGAAGAAGGGACGATGGTAAAGGGAGAGAGAGAAATATGGAGGGTGAGTAGAACGAAGCAAAAGGAAAAACACAACGAAAACAAATGGAAAACAGAAGAGGATGAGACGGGAGAGGAAAGTGAGAAGATGGAGGAAGAGTACAAGATGAAAGAAACTATGATATGCAAGTAGACAAACAGAACAGGATAGAAGGCGGAGGGAGCAGAAAACATGAACATATTAATGATGAAAAACGAAAAGAGCAAAAACGAAAGACAGAAAGCAGTGCCGGAGAGAAAAGGAGTGAGAGAAGAAAACGGAGGGTGAGAGAAGACGGAGGAGGAGGATGAGGGAGAGGTGGAGGGTCGCCGGGAGGGTGAGCGTGGGAACAGGCCGAGTTGGCAACACTGGGCCACCACTCTGAGAAAATTCTCCTCAACGTGGGAACCTCGCACCGCTGCCAGACGCACGAACAAACATTCCTCGTCGGGGACCCCGCACCACACAGCACACCAGACAACTCCACATGCTGATTGGCCATTTTGGGGTCGCGCACGGTCACACACAATAATTCTTCGCATTTTTTACTTCGAACTAATTTAACGTCGTAAGCATCAGTATGGTTACACTCAATTTAATCGGCATCAAACACAAACAAAACAATACACAACTTTGTATTATCCCAAATACTGTTGAGCTTGGTCTTAAAGGTTCAGAAATTTAAATGAGTGTAATATTATTGATACACAAAACTATACTTCTGAAAAACTAATGTATATTATAAAATTAATTACATTCGATTTAGTAATAGCTTCAAATATAAAGCAACAACGTTGATGGTCGTTACTGTACAGTTGTCTAAATAAGTGATGACGCGGCACCAAGTTATTTCGATCAATAATTCGTATCAGCATTATCTAAGTATTAATTCATCGTTTTGAGTGAGATATAGTAACATGTTCCCACTTTACACATACTATTCAACATCTGACATACAATAATACAGCATACAATGAGCAATACGTTATGACAGCGGCGACGCGACTTATTTGGCCAACTGTACATGGGCATGAAATAAAGGAAGTGTATATATATATATATATATATATATATATATATATATATATATATATATATACTGTATATATAAGGTTTACATTTGATATAATGCACAATAGCTTTAGTAACTAATACTGGAACTAAACCTAATGGTCCTAACTAATTGACTTAAAAATACATGCAAACTAAGAGAGAAAAAAAATACAAAACACATAACCTACCATTAATAACATAGTAGTGAACGTTTCGACCCCAAACAGAGAGTATGACTGTTTGGGGTCGAAACGTTCACTACTATGTTATTAATGGTAGGTTATGTTTTTTTTATTTTTATTTTTTCTCTCTTAGTTTGCATGTATTTGTATGTCAATTAGTTAGGATTATTAGGTTTAGTTCCAATATTAGTTACTAAAGCTATTATATATATATATATATATATATATAATTATATATATATATATATATATATATGTATGGTGTCCCAGGAGGAAAGGGCAAAACTTTGGGAAATGATAAAACAAGGTATTCTAAGCCTAAAATCATCTGTAACAAATAGTTCAAATCTCAACTGTTAAACAGATATTGAAGATTTTATAGTGTCCTCCTCCACCTCACTGTAATGGACTCTTCCATGTCTGATAGTTTCCAACTGGTCCAAGGTGAGCTAATATATCTATAATCATTTTGCAACTTACAGAATTATAATATCTTTTCAATAACATGGTAAAATAACTGCACTTAGATGGAGGTGTGGTAGGTAATAGGAGAGCTAGGCCACCCTTATGGGGAAATACTTAAGAAAATACAATTTTCAACATGCAATATCTCTTTACTGGTTGAAATTTGGAATATTTCCTATAGAACATTTTAGGCTTAGAATATTTTGTTTTATCAGTTCCCAAAGTTATGCCCTTTCCTCCTGGGACACCCTGTATATACTATATATATACTCTATACACATATAAATATACATATGACATAACCTGGGAGTGAGTAGAAGAAAGGAGGGGTGAGAGAAAAGCAAAAGGAAGGTGAGGGTGAGAGAAGGATGGTGAGGGTGAGAGAAGGAAGGTGAGGGTGAGAGAATGATGGTGAGGGTGAGAGAAGGAAGGTGAGGGTGAGAGAATGATGGTGAGGGTGAGAGAAGGAAGGTGAGGGTGAGAGAATGATGGTGAGGGTGAGAGAAAAGGAAGGTGAGGGTGAGAGAATGATGGTGAGGGTGAGAGAATGATGGTGAGGGTGAGAGAAGGAAGGTGAGGGTGAGAGAATGATGGTGAGGGTGAGAGAAAAGGAAGGTGAGGGTGAGAGAATGATGGTGAGGGTGAGAGAATGATGGTGAGGGTGAGAGAAAAGCAAAAGGAAGGTGAGGGTGAGAGAAGGATGGTGAGGGTGAGAGAAGGATGGTGAGGGTGAGAGAAAAGCAAAAGGAAGGTGAGGGTGAGAGAAGGATGGTGAGGGTGAGAGAAGGAAGGTGAGGGTGAGAGAATGATGGTGAGGGTGAGAGAAAAGCAAAAGGAAGGTGAGGGTGAGAGAAAAGGAAGGTGAGGGTGAGAGAAGGATGGTGAGGGTGAGAGAAAAGCAAAAGGAAGGTGAGGGTGAGAGAAGGAAGGTGAGGGTGAGAGAATGATGGTGAGGGTGAGAGAAGGATGGTGAGGGTGAGAGAAAAGCAAAAGGAAGGTGAGGGTGAGAGAAGGAAGGTGAGGGTGAGAGAATGATGGTGAGGGTGAGAGAAAAGCAAAAGGAAGGTGAGGGTGAGAGAAGGATGGTGAGGGTGAGAGAAAAGCAAAAGGAAGGTGAGGGTGAGAGAAGGAAGGTGAGGGTGAGAGAAGGATGGTGAGGGTGAGAGAATGATGGTGAGGGTGAGAGAAAAGCAAAAGGAAGGTGAGGGTGAGAGAAGGATGGTGAGGGTGAGAGAAAAGCAAAAGGAAGGTGAGGGTGAGAGAAGGATGGTGAGGGTGAGAGAAAAGCAAAAGGATGGTGAGGGTGAGAGAAGGATGGTAAGGGTGAGAGAAGGATGGTGAGGGTGAGAGAAGGAAGGTGAGGGTGAGAGAAGGATGGTGAGGGTGAGAGAAGGATGGTGAGGGTGAGAGAAGGAAGGTGAGGGTGAGAGAAGGATGGTGAGGGTGAGAGAAAAGCAAAAGGAAGGTGAGGGTGAGAGAAGGATGGTGAGGGTGAGAGAAGGATGGTGAGGGTGAGAGAAAAGCAAAAGGAAGGTGAGGGTGAGAGAAGGATGGTGAGGGTGAGAGAAGGATGGTGAGGGTGAGAGAAGGATGGTGAGGGTGAGAGAAGGATGGTGAGGGTGAGAGAAGGAAGGTGAGGGTGAGAGAAGGATGGTGAGGGTGAGAGAAGGATGGTGAGGGTGAGAGAAGGAAGGTGAGGGTGAGAGAAGGATGGTGAGGGTGAGAGAAGGATGGTGAGGGTAAGAGAAGGATTGTGAGGGTGAGAGAAGGAAGGTGAGGGTGAGAGAAGGATGGTGAGGGTGAGAGAAGGATTGTGAGGGTGAGAGAAGGATGGTGAGGGTGAGAGAAGGATGGTGAGGGTGAGAGAAGGAAGGTGAGGGTGAGAGAAGGATGGTGAGGGTGAGAGAAGGATGGTGAGGGTGAGAGAAGGATTGTGAGGGTGAGAGAAGGATGGTGAGGGTGAGAGAAGGAAGGTGAGGGTGAGAGAAGGATGGTGAGAGGTGGAAACAAAGAAGGATGGTGAGGGTGAGAGAAAAGCAAAAGGAAGGTGAGGGTGAGAGAAGGATGGTGAGGGGGAGAGAAGGATGGTGAGGGTGAGAGAAGGATGCTGAGGGTGAGAGAAGGATGGTGAGGATGAGAGAAGGACGGTGAGGGGGAGATAATGATGGTGAGGGGGAGAGAAGGAAGGTGAGGGGGAGCGAAGGATGGTGAAGGTGAGAGAAGGAAAGTGAGGGTGAGAGAAGGATGGTGAGGGTGAGAGAAGGATGGTGAGGGTAAGAGAAGGATGGTAAGGGTGAGAGAAGGATGGTGAGGGTGAGAGAAGGATGGTGAGGGTGAGAGAAGGAAGGTGAGGGTGAGAGAAGGATGGTGAGGGTGAGAGAAGGATGGTGAGGGTGAGAGAATGAGAAGGAAAACAAATAGATGCCTGTGAGAAGAAAAAAATGGAGCGTATTAAAAATATTATTCATAACATATAAGTCTGATAACCTGAAAAACCGCATATTCATAGTATTTATTGACCTCCACATATTTTTACCAAGTGAGTTTTCTCCAGATAGTATTGCATCTCTTATAACCTGAATATTTGTTTTTAGTTCGTGGAATGGCTTTTGCTATTTGGGCCTATAGACACCTAACATGGAGGTATAATAATATGAAACGTCACTTATTTTTATCAGCATTAAACTCCAATTCCAAACTCCATCTTAATTGCCAACCATTGTGGAGTATTGGACACACACCATACACGCAGATATAATACTCTTAGACAATCCTAAAATTAATCTACAGTTCCTATAGTTTTGGGAGCTCAACAAGATTATAAACTCTTAACTACACGTACAAGGGGTATTCAGAGCATATTCAAGTCGTTTTGTGTTATTCACATTACAAGAAAGCCAGACATCATTATACAGCAGGAATTGCTCGAGGTAGTTTGACACAAAGTATATATATACTGTAGGCCTAGTGGAGCGTTTATACTTCGATCTGACACCCCCACGGAGGTATATTCTACCTACATAGACACTCCTTCACTTTGAGACGTCTTTCCTAATTTCAATAAAATCATCTAAAGTGAAACTTGAAAACAAAGAAAATTATATATAATCAGGGTTTCATCGCAAACATGTGTATTAGAGGTCGCCAAATTTGCTTTATTCTAGCTACTTACAAACGATTTTATTAAGCTTATGAGGAGCCTCTCATAAGCATAACAAATTTAAAGACTAGAACAATAATAACCTTCAACACTGACATGTTCTCCCCTAGCCAAATAATAGCGCCAGAAGATAATAGGCCTAGAATAACTATATACTGTATATCTTCATTTCAATATTTGTTCTTTGTATTTGTTTTTTTCTGGACCCCATCTCCTTCATTTTAGCCTGATTAGTTACGAGAGTTTAGGACGTTCGCCCTATTTAGGTGTCGATTTTTGTCCTGGCAAGCAACAGCGAGCCTGTAATTTAATAGTAACCGGCCTTTCGCCGGGAAATTTTTCTATCGAAAAATGTACAAACTTATCTCGAAGGGGGGGTCTTTGGGACCTATTTTCTAAGCTTGATAGAGGTCTAGGGAGCAAACGAAACCAAATATATGTACAGGTAATAATTAAAAGTAAACAACTAAATAATATAACGTGGCCTTAATACAGTACTCCGTTAATATATCTTGCCACAGTCCAGTAATCAAGGTAGGGACGTGGCTGGGTAACATCAACATTATTACCTCCGCTAACGAAGTTGAACGGAAGTTATGTTTTCGCCTCCGTTTGTTTGTGTTTAAACAGGATGGCTCACAGAATTATGAACCGATTTTTACGAAATTTGATGGGCAGATAGGGTATGTGGCAAGGAAAATATGAATCGATTTAGGTGATCTGGAGATTTTTACGAACTTTGGTGGGCAGATAGGATATACGCCAAAGAAAGAAGTGATTCAGAAGTGATCGCCTCGATCGGCATCATATCTTCGAACCCAGACCCAGGAGAAAATTTCGGCCTATTATGTTAACCCCTTCTGTACCAGCGACGTCTTTTTAATCATATTATAGCTATGCTTAGACGATTTTGTGCGATTTAAGAAGGATCGGTGATTCGGTGGTAGTAAAATGGGTTGAGATAGTTCGAAGCCTGTTAATTGCCAGAGACCGCTTTTTGTAAACTGAATCACATCGTGTAATAGTAGCCAGAATAAAGTAAAAAAGACATCCCCAGTACAGAAGGTGTTAATGGTAAAGAACCAGCAAGCGTAGGCAGAGGTATGGGCTCTACCAAGCACCCCTCTAATTCTGCTATGTTATGATCGGGTCCTATGTGTTTCCCATCAACCCGTGAAGCATGCCGCTCAAGGAATTATTATGTTCTCTCCACCAACCAACTTTACTCCTAAACTCGATTAATGAAATTAACAAACACATGTGGCAGTCCGGGGATTCGAACCTAGGATGCTCACAGCGAAAATCAACACACTTATGCAAATCAGTCTGCGGAGCCACTAATGAACTTAAGGGGGAGCTACTATGGGTTTCAGAGGCCGTGTTACATCGTTTTTCGGAAATATCTTATTAACAAACGGTTGGATCAGTATGATATTTTGACACAGCTTTTTTCACACCGTGCTCTAATTTTCGTCAATATAGTGCATTACCAAAAGTGAAGTATATATCAAGTATAAATATACAAAAATATGTATTTTTGTATATTTATACTTGATATTGACCGATAACTTGAATTTAAAGGCGATAATAGGGTTGGGTGGTGGCTGATAACTACCGTGTTTGATGGAGGAGCAATAATGGTTAGGTGGTTCTCACAGGTAAGCCACGGTAGCCTTGTTCGTTTCTTCGTCATTAATGTGTGACTTTAACCTCATGACAGAGGGACAAGTGGCTTATTTCTACACTTTTGGTAATGCACTATATTGACGAAAATTAGGGCACGGTGTGAAAAAAGCTATGTCAAAATATCATACTGATCCACTCGATACTTTCCTGGCGAGTTATAGCTACAGTAACCTGCAATTTTAGGAAAAACTGGCCTTCTGGAGAAACTGGACATTTTGCTACAAAAAAATGTACACATTTATCTTGAAGGGGGGTCTAGGGGTGATTTGTTTAACCTTGATGGAGGTCTAGCGAGGTTACTATAAAATATATAAATAACTATATAAACAGACCAAAATATAACCACTACCCCCTAAATGAGATCATATTAAACGGTTACAACTAAATATCACCCCACCCATATAGTACGTCCGGAATGGCGTTCTGGATTACGTTGGCCTGCAGGTATGATATTATAACCGGTTTTACAATTAATTTTTTCGGCAAATTATGTTGGATTGGAATTAATTACGAGCGGGCGTGTGATGATAATACATATGTTGCCAGGCTAACTATATATTTTGATGATAATACATATGTCGCCAGGCTAACTATATATTTTGATGATAATACATATGTCGCCAGGCTAACTATATATTTTGATGATAATACATATGTTGCCAGGCTAACTATATTTTGATGATAATACATATGTCGCCAGGCTAACTATATATTTTGATGATAATACATATGTCGCCAGGCTAACTATATATTTTGATAATAATACATATGTCGCCAGGCTAACTATATATTTTGATGATAATACATATGTCGCCAGGCTAACTATATATTTTGATGATAATACATATGTCGCCAGGCTAACTATATATTTTGATGATAATACATATGTTGCCAGGCTAACTATATATTTTGATGATAATACATAATTATGTCGCCAGGCTAACTATATATTTTGATGATAATACATATGTTGCCAGACTAACTATATATTTTGATGATAATACATATGTTGCCAGGCTAACTATATATTTTGATGATAATACATATGTCGCCAGGCTAACTATATATTTTGATGATAATACATATGTCGCCAGGCTAACTATATATTTTGATGATAATACATATGTTGCCAGACTAACTATATATATTGATGATAATACATATGTCGCCAGGCTAACTATATATTTTGATGATAATACATATGTCGCCAGGCTAACTATATATATTGATGATAATACATATGTCGCCAGGCTAACTATATATTTTGATGATAATACATATGTTGCCAGGCTAACTATATATTTTGATGATAATACATATGTTGCCAGGCTAACTATATATTTTGATAATAATACATATGTCGCCAGGCTAACTATATATTTTGATGATAATACATATGTTGCCAGGCTAACTATATATTTTGATGATAATACATATGTTGCCAGGCTAACTATATATTTTGATGAAAATACATATGTTGCCAGGCTAACTATATATTTTGATGATAATACATATGTTGCCAGGCTAACTATATATTTTGATGATAATACATATGTTGCCAGGCTAACTATATATTTTGATGATAATACATATGTTGCCAGGCTAACTATATATTTTGATGAAAATACATATGTTGCCAGGCTAACTATATATTTGATGATAATACATATGTTGCCAGGCTAACTATATATTTTGATGATAATACATATGTTGCCAGGCTAACTATATATTTTGATGAAAATACATATGTTGCCAGGCTAACTATATATTTTGATGATAATACATATGTTGCCAGGCTAACTATATTTTGATGATAATACATATGTTGCCAGGCTAACTATATATTTTGATGATAATACATATGTTGCCAGGCTAACTATATATTTTGATGATAATACATATGTTGCCAGGCTAACTATATATTGTGATGATAATATATAATTTATGTTGCCAGGCTAACTATATATTTTGATATATCCAGAACTATGTATATAATATAAAACGCAAGTATTATACGATAACTTATCCCCTTCTGTACCGTCGACATACTTTATATTTTTTTTCTGGCTACTAGCAATCGGTATTATTCAGTTTAGGAAGGATCTCTAGCAATGATAAGGCTTCGAATACCATAGATTCTTCCTAACCTGCATAATATTGTATAAATATAGCTAGAATAAAATACAACAGACTTTGCTAGTACAGAAAAGTAGTATGAACGAATAACCCCTCTTGAGAATGTATTTACTTAAGTATATATATAGTTTTATAAAATGTTTTAGTAGCCTACAGAATAACGCATTCAGAACATGTAACGTTCTTATTTATTTTTATTCTAGCTATATTTAGAAAAAAAAAAATTGCCGTTTAAGAAGGATCTGTGGTAGTAAAAAAGGTTAAGTGAAATAGTTCTAAGCCTGTTAATTGCTGGAGGCCCTATTTAAACTGAACACAATAATCTCATACTAACCAGAATAATGTTAAAAAGACCGGTACTGAGGGGGATAATAATGTTAAAAAGACCGGTACTGAGGGGGCTAATAATGATTTTTTTATACAACGTGTTAGGTAGTTTTGTTAAAGTCTCGTGTTGTATTATGGATACATAATTACAGTGTAAGTAGTTGTCCTGGCTCGGTCTGCTGAAGGAGATCCTGTGCTATCCTTGTCTTCCTCTTTCCTTTATTTAGGGATCTGCTATCTCTACTGGAATTAAGTCATGACCACCTCTTTTGGATCGTAAGGTCTTTGTATCTATGTAAAAGTAGCGTATGTAAAATCTCTCTTTCTCTCTCTCTCTCTTTAGTCTAGTGGGTGAGGAGAGAGAGCTTTCATGTCCTTGTCTTCAACTCACTAACAACTACTATGTGCGTGTGTGTTTTTTTGTTTTAAAGGCCGAACTGCCTATGTACTGTTTTTTTGTTCCCAGCTGACGGTAAATTGGCATGTCTTCAGCTTGATTACTACGTTTTTATGAAGGTGTTGTAGCGAATTATGTTGTTAAATATGAAAACTTGGCACTAATATGAAGCAGAGACATAGTATTTTCTTATTATTCCATTAGTTATCGAAAATTAACTTGCTAAGGGATTCAATTTACCGTCAGATGAAATGAAACCGAGTATATTATAGTAGGGTGTTCAGACTGTGTAGTTTGTGCATCTATGTAACTTTCAATTGTCCAGTCTCTGCTTACTAAAGTGTCTCTTGTCTCAATCTCTATCTCTCCTAACCTAAGCCTCTTCTCTCTCTCTCTCTCTCTCTCTCTCTCTCTCTCTCTCTCTCTCTCTCTCTCTCTCTCTCTCTCTCTCTCCTTATCTCTCCCTTCACTATAGCCCGTTTTATTTCATTTGACGGCAAATTCAGTGTTTAAACAGCTGATGTATCGATTCGTAATGGAAATATATGAAATCGCTATGCATCTGCATGATATTGATGCCAAGATGTCATAATTAAAACACATTTCGCCAACAAATCTTCGAAGCAGGCGAGTAAACAAGCTCGGAACAAGACGATTTACACTTAGCTGGACAACAAAAACAAATGTAGTGTGAGTGTATGGTAAAGGGCCAGTGTCACCCCCAGTCTCCTCCTCCTAGCCAGGGAGGTATTTAGTTTGTTTTCTAGACCTCCATCAAGCTTAAAATTACACCCCCTTGAGTCCCTCTCAAGATAAATTTGTACATTTTTCGGTAGAAAAATTTCCCGGCCTGAAGGCCGGTTCCTCTTAAATTACAGGCTCGCTATCGCTCGCCAGGATAAAATAGACACCTGAATTGCACGAAAGGTCTTAATATGGGGTGAAAGTTCCTAAAATCGCTAAACTAATGCGGCAAACGTTTTAGAATATCAAAAGCAATGGGGCTAAACATGAGGGAGAAAGGGGTCAAGAAAAAAATCCCTCAAGTGGAGATCTCCCCTTAACCCCTTCAGTACCGGTGCCATTTTATCATTGTATTCTGGCCATTCTTAGGAGATTATCAATCTGCTTAAAGGCGGACGTGTAGCAATTAGGAGGCTACAGACAATCGCAATTAACCCTCTTACCTATACCACTGAAATATAACAACATACATCCCCGGTAGTGGAAGGGTTAAGGAGGGATGAGGGTATTTATTTGATCATTTATGAATTTGTTAGTTATATTTTTAGTTTCCTCCCTGGACCTCCACCAAGCTTAAATATACACCCGCCCAAGATCCTCCTGCAAGATAAATTTGTAAATTTTTCGATAGAAAAATGTCCCGGCCAAAGGTCGGTTCCTCTTAAATTACAGGCTCGCTATCGCTCGCCAGGAAAAAAATCGACACCTAAATGACACGAAAAGTCTTAACAATTGACAAAGAAATGAGGCGAAAGGTCATAAAATTGCCAAACTAATGGGCCGAACGTCTTCTAACCCTCTCCGACATATGACCCGATTTTGAGCCTATTAGGGATACTTTAAAACCTTTGTTACCATCAGTGGTATTTAGAAACCTTTAGTTTAGTTACTTCAACCTCTGCAGTTTGTCTTTGAGTTAGCTGTGGGCAGAAAACTAATTTTGGAGAGGTAATTATAAGAGTGAGATAACTCTATTTCTTATTGCTAATCTGGCAACCTCTGCGTCATATGAGTCTGAAAGGGTTAATTTGAAAAGTAATGGGGCTAAACAAGAGGAAGAAGAAGGACCAGAAAAACGACCCATCTCCCCTCAATTACTATACAACAACACACCTATTGTAACCGCTTTAAGGGGAGATGGTTCACTTTTTGGGCGATTTTTGCATGTATTCAATATATTTCTAGTTTCCTCCCTAGACCTCCATCAAATTTAAAAAACATCCATTATATACCCCTTCTAGATGAATTTGTAAATTTTTCGGTAGAAAAATGTTCTGGCCGAAGGCCGGTTCTTCCAACATTACAGGCTCACTATCGTTCGCCAGGGAAAAAATCGACACCTAAATAGCACGAAAGGTCTAAATATTGACGAAAAAATGGGGCGAAAGGTCTTAAAATCGAATAACTAATGGGGCAAACATCTTAACCTCTGAAACCTAATGTGGCTAAACATGAGGGAGAAGTGGTCCAGAAAACCGGCCCATGTCCCATTAATCATTTATAGGTCGATTTTTTTTTTCATGGCCAAATATTGTCTACTTATTTTGTTGTGTTCGGTATCAGATGCTCTATATTAATTAATAGATTAATCATCAATCTCTTCCTCCAACCCACCACAAAACAAGTATTGTAAGTGTAGTTGTTGTGTTATTTAAACATTATGATACATAATATGATGCTGGTCAAAGTGAAAACAAATATGTTATACAATATCACTATCTAAAAACAGCTCAATAATAATACTCCAGCTCGATATTACCTTTCAAGATAATAATATTAATCTATCCCACCAATAATTACCCAACAAGAAAACACCTATTGTAACTACTTTAATTATTCATAAATCGATTTGGTTATTATGTCTAATTATGGTCTACTCAAATTACTACTTCTGTTCTCTACTCTGAGGTACGCCTTGGGGCATGGAGGTGCATTAGGGAGTCCCGTGGCGTATTGGTTAGCATGCTTTTTTTTTTTTTTTTTTTTTTTTTTTTTCTATGTGAGTGAGGGAGACGAAGGGCAGAACTGCCTGTGACGAGTGCCTCCCCCAGAGTTGAAAGAGTGACAGGGCCAAAATCAAGGGACGTTCGACCCTGCTTCACAGCCAACAGGGTCGGGATTCGATTCTCCCTAGGGAAGAAACACTTACTAAGGGTTTCAGAGGCCGTGTTACATAGATTTCGGGAATAACTTATTAACAAACAATTGGATCAGTATGATATTTTGACACAGCTTTTTTCACACCGTATCCCAATTTTTGTCAATATAGTGCATTATCAAAAGTGTAGAAATAAGTCACTTGTCCCTGTATCATGAGGTTAACGTCACACATTAATGACTAAGAAACGGACAAGGCTACCGTGGCTTACCTGTGAGAACCACCAAACCATTATTGCTCCTCCATCAAACACTGTAGTTATCAGCCACCACCCAACCCTATTATCGCCTTTAAATTCAAGTTATCTGTCAATATCAAGTATAAATATACAAAAATACATACTTTTTGTATATTTATACTTGATATTGACAGATAACTTGAATTAAAGACGATAATAGGGTTGGGTGGTGGCTGATAGCTACATGTTTGATGGAGGAGCAATAATGGTTTGGTGGTTCTCACAGGTAATTAACCACGGTAGCCTTGTCCATTTCTTAATCATTAAATGTGTGACTTTAACCTCATGACACAGGGACAAGTGGCTTATGTCTACACTTTTGGTAATGCACTATATTGACGAAAATTAGGGCACGGTGTGAAACAAGCTGTGTCGAAATATCATACTGATCCACCTGTTTGTTAATAAGTTATTCCCGAAAAACGATGCCACACGGCCTCTGAAACCCATAGTAGTTGACTTGTTGCTAAAGGTAAGGTCTTGTCGACCCCTTTCTCTCTCATGTTTAGCCCCTATAGTTTTTAGAAGTTATGACATTCGCCCCATTTTAGTTTGGCTATTTTAAGACCTTGCGTGCCATAGACTGTAGGTGTCGATTGTTGTCCGGGTGAACGAAAGCGAGCCTGCGTTTTAGGAGAAACCGACCTTTGGCATCACAAATGTATTTCTAAAGGGTGTCTTGGGGGTAATATGTAAGCTTGATGGAGGTCTAGGGAGGAAAAAATAAATATATAAATCATATATCAAATACAACAAATAAATAAGTAAATAGATAAACAGGTATATATAAATCTCCCCTTAATAATGTTTATTGTCGAATCCCTTCCATTTGCTACCCTATGATCGAGTACCGGTACCCTAAGTCCAGGATTCACCCTCAACAAATAACATAACTCAATATTATAGCATTAACAACATGCTGCAATTGTAGTAGTCTAGATTGGACTTGATACGGTTGCAGCTACAGGATGGTGACAGAATCAACACATATATGCACTGAATTTGCAGTCTGTGGTTAAGTTTTTTTTGTTTTTTTTGTTTTTATCTGGACCCCCTTCTTCCTCATGTTTAGCTCCACTAGTTTTGATATTTTAAGACGTTTACCAAGTACTTTGGCGATTTTAAGACCTTTCGTCCCATTTCTTTGTCAATATTAAGACCTCTTATACCATTCAGTTTCGATATTTTTCTGGCGGGCGATAGCGAGCCTGCAAATTTGGAGGTATCGGCCTTTGACCGATATTCTTCGAGCAAAAAACGTATATATAATTATATATATATATATATATATATATATATATATATATATATATATTCTGACATACGGAGCCCTGTATGTTAATTTAAGAGTTAGAATTAGAGTTGAAGGAGTCACACTACCCAAACGGTGAAGCAGACTAGCGAGCGAACTAGCGAGTGGGGAAACCAGCTCACCAGCAAACTAGCCTTCACACCTGCGTGCGTCATAGGGGACCCTGCAAACTACTTCGATGACGCTATGACGTATGATCGACGCCAGGAGCTGTGATTGGACCATGCACCTGCTATGCAACTTGAGGAGCTGTGATTGGAGCGGGCACCACCCCCCCCCCCCCCCGCCTCCTGATTCGTTCCTACACCATCATTGTTTAGTATATAAGACCCGAGTTGTGGGCATTCAAATCAGTCTCATTTGGAGTTGGGGAAGGTGAACTTGCAGCTGGAGGAAGACGGGGTGAAGTATTATAATGGGATTGTGACTGTCAGTCAGATTATATAAGTGTGTGTTAAGTGTGTTCGGTGTAAACACTTACGTTATGTTGGTTAGTGAGATATGTGATTGGGACGTTAACGCTACTATTATGTGCTTAACTATTTGATTGGGAATTAACATTAACGCTACTATTATGTGCTTAACTATTTGATTGGGAATTAACGTTAACGCTATTATTATGTACTTAACTATTTTAGTTGACTAACTTGTGGACTAAAGCAACTCTTTAAGTAATTGGGTTATGATGAAAGTAATACTATTGTTTTATATTAATACTTACGAGTTCTTTCATTTTCTTTTAATTAAGCTTACATTGCTTAACGGTGCTTAGTACGGTGATGCTATTGTCTCATATTAGTAATATCGCCTTAGACTAACATGGCTGTGTTAATATTACTTCTAGTGATTTCCTAAGCTGAAGAAAATTATTTTAGCTTCAAAATATTATTTTTGCTTTTCATATTATTTGAGTGAGACCTGAATCGAATCTATGAAACGATCCTGTAACTTAATTTACTCATAAACAAACCTCAATGTTACGTGGTTAAGAAATACATTTAACTAATTATTAAATATATATCTAACTTTTTATGTGACTTTGATATTACTCCTGATGATAATAATAATATAATACTATTAACGTAAGACAAGAACCAAGAATAATTACATTAAATATAAATAAAAGGACATTAAGAAAACTAGCTATTCATTTCAAAAAGGGTAAGAGACAGAAATATTCTTACTTTAATATTTATCTTTCAAGACTTTTTATAAAATTAATAGTCCTTCTTTAGGTATAACTTCTTCGGTTCATAACCATAGCCTACTAAGCTTCGGTTAAATAATAATTCTTTATAAATACTACATGACTTTAATTAGTTTCAGTATTTTTCATAATTAAAGAGTATCAGTCAATAAAGGATACTAAGTCCTAAGATCCAAAAGGAAAGGAAGCAACAACAGGAAATAATTTTATTAGATTTTACTTTTGTTTTGCCTTCAGCTGACTGATACCTTAATATATATCTCTGTGTTATCTAGATTCATCAAGTTAACCACTTGAGGATCAAGATACGTAACAGAAGAGTGGCGACCTTGCCAAGGATTCGTTTCATACAGTTTCACTCTGTTTCATTAACGTTTCACTACTTAAAAATCAAATATTAATCATGCCTCAACTAATTAATGACGAAGATGCTCGAGTTTTCATAGAATCAGAACCCACAGCCCCTGATATTGACTGTCTGTCAAAATCCGAACTGAAAGTGCTTGCCTCACATCTCCAGTTAACTGTCTCAAACATGTCTAAAGTAGAGGTGGCTCAGACCATAAAAACCCACCTGTTCCCTGTAGAAGGCGGGGAGGGTGACTGAGCAGTTGGTGGGATCCCGAGTAAACCTAGCCAACTTGATATACAATTGCCACCTGGTTTGACCGGTGATCAAGTACTGGAACTAGCCAGAATAAATACCGAAGCAAAGACCGAACAAGCCAGAATAAATGCCGAAGCAAATGCCGAACAAGCCAGAGCAAATATCGAAGAAGCCAGAATAAAGACCGAACATTATCAATATCAATATCAAATAGCTCAACTAAATGTCAATACAAATGCTCCCTTAATTGCTCCCCCTCTGGGATTGACTATGACTAGTGTCATTCCACCTTTCACTGAGGATAATGTGCAGGATTTCTTTGTTTTGTTTGAGGAAGTTGCTGGAGGTATGAAGTGGACAAGAGATCAATGGCCTTTTATGTTACAAACCGTTTTGACAGGGCAGGCTCGAGCCACGTATTTGTCAGAAGTAGCAGAAGTTAGGCAGGATTATGACTATCTCAAAGAAGCTATCCTAAAAACCTATCAATTGCAGCCTGAGGCTTGCAGGCAATCTTTCCGTAAAAACCAGAAGAAAGTAGAAGAAACCCATAAGGTATTTGCCAGGACCATGACTAAAACTTTCAATCATTGGGTCAACAGTAAGAAAGTCACAAGCTACAACGATCTGAAGGAGTTGGTCCTGTTAGAAAATTTCCTATGGAAAATTGATTCTTCTGTATCCTATCATTTAAAGGGGAAAAAGGTAGATTGTCTTGCTGACGCCGCTGACATGGCTGACACATACGTGCTCAACAACAAATTTCGTGGAAAGAAGCCCTACGATAATTCTAGTTCTAATTTTAAGTATCCCAATCACAAATCTGACCGACCCAGTCACAAGCCTATAACGTCTTCCCCAGCTAGCCAAAATAGAATTGTTCCCCCAACTAAAAATGCGACTCAGGGCAATGGTAACAGAGGTGGGCCCCAAAGTAATAGTAATGCTCAAAGAGGGAACGTTCCCGTTATCCCTAAAGTATGTACTTTTTGTGGCATGAGAGGCCACCTAGCTTATCAGTGCTGGGCCAAGGAGAGAACCGAGAGATCGGGGCAGACAGTTGCCGCCGTATCTCAAACTCCATATGTGCCTTTAATGCAGGACTCCCGACAGAAGGAGTACCTAGCACCAAAAATTCCTTTAATGCAGGACTCCCGACAGAAGGAGTACCTAGCACCAAAAGTTCCTTTAATGCAGGACTCTCGACAGAAGGAGTACCTAGCAGCTAACGTAAATCATCTAGACAGGGGTGTAGTAGCATGTGTGGTGCAACCCACTAGGGTTAAGCCAATAATAATTTCACCATCAGTGCAGGACAGTTACCGTCCCTTTATTTCATCTGGCAACGTGAGATTAAATGGTTGTATGCATGAGGTAAAAATTCTGAGAGACACAGGTTCTACTAGCACCCTCATGGTGAATCCTTACACTGAGTGCCCACCTGGCGAACCAGTTGTAATGAGAGGTGCTGGAGGCCAGTTTTATGCATACTTGGTAAAAGGCGAAATTGAATGTGAGTTACTACAGGGTGAGGCCACCATAGCTTTGTGTAGGTCCCAAGATATCCCTGTGCCTGGGGTAACGCTCCTTTTGGGGAATGATGTAGCAGGTGAGAAGGTCCGACCAGACCCCATTTTGTAACCTTTCCCCTGTTAACGAGCCACTAACCGGTGAGCTCGAAAAGGAGATGCCAACAGTTTTCCCTGTGTGTGCTGTCACACGTTCAATGTTTCGAGTAGCAGTTCCCTCAGACAGAAATGTACCGAATGTAAGAGTTGATGAAAGGGATGATGAGAGTGTGAATGACGCTCCAACTGTGCCTGATGATGTGACTGAGGTGGATTTATCTGACACCTTTATGGCTCATCTTGACCCTAACAATGACCATGAAACCCCTCCAAATTGTCCTAGTGGCCTGGTAGAGCTACAGAGAGATGATAGTGAATGCAAGGAGTTAGCTGCCAGGTCCGTGAGTGAAGAGGAATGTGAGAAGGAGGGTGGTGAATGTTTCTACCTCAAAGGAGGAGTATTGTGGCGAAGATGGAGACCGCCACACAGACCAATCAATGACGGGGCTTGGGACGTCCATCAAGTAGTAGTCCCCAAACCTTGTCGTAGAGATATCATGGAAATTGCACATTGTATACCATTGGCAGGACACCTAGGTGTGAGAAAAACTCTAGACAGAATCAGAGCCCACTTTTACTGGCCAGGAATGCGTGCAGATGTAGTGGAGTTTTGTAGAGTGTGTCACACTTGCCAGATGACAGGAAAACCCAATCAGAAGGTGCCTGTACATCCTCTGGTGCCCTTGCCCGTTTTCGAGAATCCTTTTACTCGGGTGGTAGTGGACATTGTAGGCCCATTGCCTAAGACTTCCCAAGGCAACATTTATTTATTAACTATCATGGACATGGCAACTCGCTACCCAGAGGCTATACCCTTAAGGACTACCTCTGCTCCAACTGTCATCAAGGAACTGCTCAAATTCTTCACCAGAATGGGTTTCCCCCATGAGGTGCAAAGTGATCAAGGAACTAATTTTACCTCTAACATTTTTCAGCAGTCCCTGAAGGAGTTGGGTATCGAGCATGTTAAGTCTAGCACCTACCACCCAGAGAGTCCAGGGGTTCTCGAACGATATCATCAGACATTAACACCTTACGAGCGGCCTATGCGGTTTATTTATATGTACCACCCAGCGGGGTGTTTTTAGCCAAAATAGGGCTGTTTACGTGATCATTTTCATGCCTAAATAAGACCCAGAACGTAAAACAAGTACCTATCCCTGAAAGGGCATAAACAGAGCTTGCGAATGACACCATAACGATCCTTTTATGATGGCTAGTTTTCTTGCAATAACCGTGCAACGCGAGTGCAAAAAGCATGTAATTCGGTACTTTCCCCATATAATTCAGTATGTAGCGAGTGAGAGAGGGAGGAGGGAGCTGAGATTCGTGTCAGTAGGTTCGCCGCGGTGGTCTGGAGCAGTCATACGCTCGCTAGTCTCCTGCCACCACTTGTCTCTCTCTCTCAGCAACATTACGTGCTGAAATTGCCACTCGACCTATGTCGAGCGCCGCCACATAGTCCAGCTTTATTTAACTCGACTTATGTGGTGAGCCGCTAATTAAGGGTTAAAGGGAATGTTACGTAAGTATTGTACAGAGACCGGAGTTGAGTGGGATAAGGGGGTACCTTTTCTTTTATTTGCTACTCGTGAGGTTCCAACTGAATCCCTGGGTTTTTCCCCTAATGAGCTAGTTTTCGGTCACCCGGTAAGAGGTCCTTTGCAACTATTGCAGGATAGCCTAGTTGGCCAGGAGGGGAACCAAAACCTCCTCAAGTATGTTTCAGATTTCAAAACCCGGCTGAGATCCTCATGTGAGTTTGCTGCTCAAAACTTGACCGTGGCTAAAAGCTCCATGAAGAAATGGTATGACAGAAAAGCCCATGAGAGGGAGTTTAAGCCCGGTGATGAGGTTTTGGTCCTGCTCCCCCTTTTTGGCCAACCTTTATCTGCCAAGTTCAGGGGCCCATATAAGATCATTCGGAGGGTGAGCATTACCGATTATCTAGTAACTACCCCAGACAGGAGAAAGCCCACGCAAGTATTCCATATAAATATGTTGAAACCCTACCATAGGTCCCCTGATTCCTCTCTTCCAGATTCTCCCACTGTGGCAGTGAATGTCAGGACCTGTGAACAGCCTGGTGCGGACGAAGTCTTCAGTTCTCTTACTGACCCGCAACAGACTGTTCCAGAGCCTGAAGGTATCCATGCAGACTTTGACTTGTCATGTAGCCTATCCAACTTTCAGTATAATTCAGTGGCTTGGAGGGAATTACCATCTAAATTATGTCATCTTCCCTCTGATCAAGCGAACCAACTAATCTCTGTTTTATCTCAGTCTCCCAGTGTGTTCCGTGATACTCCAGGGCTCACTTCTTTGGCCGTGCACGACATCGACATAGGGGATGCAACTCCCATTAAACTATCCCCCTACCGTGTCTCGCCAGAACGCAGGAGTATACTGCAGGTCGAGCTTGACTTCATTTTTTCAAACCAGCTGATCACAAGGGCCTTAAGCCAGTGGAGTAGTCCGGTCATACATAGGTTTTGTAGGGACTATCGGCAAGTTAATGCTGTCACAAAGAACGATACCTACCCACTGCCACGGATCAAAGATTACATTTACCGGGTTGGCCTCATGCAGCAGTAAGATAAACTTAATGCGAGGATTTTGGCAATTAGCTCTCCCTTGTAGCGAGGTAAATATCATGCTTTAGTAGTGCGCTGTCAAGCCTTCAGCTGTGAGATGCCTTGCAGTTCGGATAACGCTCCAGCTACGTTCCGGCTATGTTCTGATGTGGTACCTGGAGACGTTGCCTACTTTGGGTGATATCCTTATTATATCCTCATTATAATCTTGCTGTTGCCAATCTGGTGGTGAATCTATTTATGTATTATGTTTACTATTATGTACTATACTCCTTAAACTCTTTTCTAGGGGGGAGGTCTGACATACGGAGCCCTGTATGTTAATTTAAGAGTTAGAATTAGAGTTGAAGGAGTCACACTACCCAAACGGTGAAGCAGACTAGCGAGCGAACTAGCGAGTGGGGAAACTAGCTCACCAGCAAACTAGCCTTCACACCTGCGTGCGTCATAGGGGACCCTGCAAACTACTTCGATGACGCTATGACGTATGATCGACGCCAGGAGCTGTGATTGGACCATGCACCTGCTATGCAACTCGAGGCGCTGTGATTGGAGCGGGCACCACCTCCCCGCCTCCTGATTCGTTCCTACACCATCATTGTTTAGTATATAAGACCCGAGTTGTGGGCATTCAAATCAGTCTCATTTGGAGTTGGGGAAGGTGAACTTGCAGCTGGAGGAAGACAGGGTGAAGTATTATAATGGGATTGTGACTGTCAGTCAGATTATATAAGTGTGTGTTAAGTGTGTTCGGTGTAAATACTTACGTTATGTTGGTTAGTGAGATATGTGATTGGGACGTTAACGCTGCTATTATGTGCTTAACTATTTGATTGGGAATTAACGTTAACGCTACTATTATGTGCTTAACTATTTGATTGGGAATTAACGTTAACGCTACTATTATGTGTTTAACTATTTGATTGCGAATTAACGTTAACGCTATTATTATGTACTTAACTATTTTAGTTGACTAACTTGTGGACTAAAGCAACTCTTTAAGTAATTGGGTTATGATGAAAGTAATACTATTGTTTTATATTAATACTTAAGAGTTCTTTCATTTTCTTTTAATTAAGCTTACATTGCTTAACGGTGCTTAGTACGGTGATGCTATTGTCTCATATTAGTAATATCGCCTTAGACTAACATGGCTGTGTTAATATTACTTCTAGTGATTTCCTAAGCTGAAGAAAATTATTTTAGCTTCAAAATATTATTTTTGCTTTTCATATTATTTGAGTGAGACTTGAATCGAATCTATGAAACGATCCTGTAACTTAATTTACTCATAAACAAACCTCAATGTTACGTGGTTAAGAAATACATTTAACTAATTATTAAATATATATCTAACTTTTTATGTGACTTTGATATTACTCCTGATGATAATAATAATATAATACTATTAACGTAAGACAAGAACCAAGAATAATTACATTAAATATAAATAAAAGGACATTAAGAAAACTAGCTATTCATTTCAAAAAGGGTAAGAGACAGAAATATTCTTACTTTAATATTTATCTTTCAAGACTTTTTATAAAATTAATAGTCCTTCTTTAGGTATAACTTCTTCGGTTCATAACCATAGCCTACTAAGCTTCGGTTAAATAATAATTCTTTATAAATACTACATGACTTTAATTAGTTTCAGTATTTTTCATAATTAAAGAGTATCAGTCAATAAAGGATACCAAGTCCTAAGATCCAAAAGGAAAGGAAGCAACAACAGGAAATAATTTTATTAGATTTTACTTTTGTTTTGCCTTCAGCTGACTGATACCTTAATATATATCTCTGTGCTATCTAGATTCATCAAGTTAACCACTTGAGGATCAAGATACGTAACAATATATATATATATATATATATATATATATATATATATATTTATCTAGAAGCGGGGTCTTGGTGGTGGTGGTGCATGTGTGTGTGTTTTGTTTGTTAAAACTAGATAGAGGTCTAGGGAGCAAAAATACCCCCTCTTCTCTCCACTTAATTTCGGTGAGGTATTTCCAGGTATTGCTTTGATTATAGTGGCAGATTAAATGGATGGGAACCCCTAACGGAAAATGCATAAATACACTTCATTAATAGGTGTTACTAAACTGCTAGCTAATCTATATAGCAATTGCATTGTGGTTATAAGCGCCCACTACAGCTCTGCACCTTCACAAAATTAATAGCCTAACCGCCCTGTCATTATACTACAATCAACCTCGCAGCATAATCACTATAAGAAAGAAAACAACAAACCATTACAAAAAGCCAAACAGAAAACGGGAGGCCTTACAACTCTCGAGGAGGTGGCTGGTGTGCGATAATCTACAGTAATGCCGGCCAACCGCAAGCACACACACATACACACACACACACAGTCACACACACATACAAACACGCACACATTCACACACACACAACACAGGGAGAGAGAGAGAGAGAGAGATGCAAAGAAAACTACGACCGGAGAAGGTTAACAAACAAGAACAGCAACAATAACACAGATCTACATATTTAGCAAGGCTGTGCGTAGCTAATCAAGTATAAGCTTATGAGAAGAGAAAGGATAGCGTACCATGAGAGAGTGTGTGGGTGTGTGTGTGTGTTTATGTTTATTAATGAAATACTGTACACCTTATTTTACTCAGTTTAGGAAGGCCCTCTAGTAATCGTATGGGTAAAGTCTATCTCAAATTTCTGACTCTCAGTCTCAGCTTAAGCTAATGAGCGATTATTAGGACCCCCTTCTCCTTCATGTTTAGCCCCATTAGATTTGAGTTGAAATTTTGAGACTTTTGCCCTATTAGTTTGCCGATTCTAATACCTTTAGTGCCATTAGATATTGAGTTTCTTCTTGGCGAGTGAGAGCGAATCTGCAATTTAGGAGGAACTGGTCATCGGCCGAGGTATTGTTCTACCGAAAAATAGACGAATTTAACTAGATTTTTGTTCTAAGTTTGATAGGGGTCTAGGGAGCAAACTACACAAAATAATAATGCATAAATAAATTAATTAACAAAATAATATATATCTCTCCTTAATACTATTGATTACTAATATGAAGACTATAAAGAAGCAATGTGTCATTGTATACCGACAGGATTAATTAAAGGATTAGATCAGTCTTGCTTATTATCTTACCTATTTTTTTAAAGAGACAATGAATAAAAGAAGGAAAAACAAAGACAAAACAAAAATGGTCCATATGCCTAAAGGCATCCTTCATTCATAAAATGCTTGTAACAATTAGACTTAAATTGTTGTAGGTTGTAAATTTGTGGAAAGCAACTCCAAGGAAGTGAATTCCAGAGAGTAGAAGTTCTGGGGATTACATTTTGATAAGCGAAAGTTCTACATTGTGGAAGCGATAGTGTGAATTCATAGGCATTTCCAGCTGCCCTAGCTCTGCGGGGAAAGATGTGGAGAGGTGGTATATTTGAAGTAAGTTCCTCAGAACATTTACCATGAAAATATCTATAGAGTAATGCAAGGGATGCAACATCTCTGTACAATATTGCCTACCATTATGAACAAGATGTTATACGTTAACTGGGCTATAACAACTTCTCTTGATGCTTTGTATTAATATTGTAAATTATATGGTTTTACTGGTTTTTACTGATATATAAAATAATACCAACTGAACACCAATGCGTACTACCAACATAAAACAACATCATGCCGTATCAATAAGTAACAATATCATTTACAATATATAATAACAAATATTTTCATAGATATGCAAAAGAACACCTCACTAGCCATATCGAAGTTATCATATGATCTTACGTAATCTTAAGGCTTATCTAAATACGAAGTTTAATGGGAATTTCCCGGATGTTGACCCTTCGACTTCACTGATACACTTTCACATATTATGATAGACGATTATTATGCAATGCAGGAAGGACCTGTTGGAGTCGTAGGGTGTAGCGGGATAGGTTTTACCACCATGACCTAAAAACAACAACAATCCTTTATGAGGGCGGTTTTTTCTAGGCCCCCTTCTCTCATGTTTAACCCCGTTAGTTTTGAGATATTAAGACGTTAGTCACATTAGTTTGGCTATTTTAAGATCTTTAGCCCCACTTTTTGTCAATTTTAAGACCTTTCTTGCGAATTATGTGTAAATGTTCTCCAGGCGAGAGATAGCGAGCTTACAATTTAGGAGGGAGCATTTTTCTACCGAACAAAATGCACAAATGTATCCAGAAGGGGTATCTTGGGGGTAATTTTCAAAACTTGATGGAGGTCTAGGAAGGAAAATATAATAAAATATAATAATAACAAAATATAATAAAACAAAAATATCCCCTTAATTAACCCTATATGTATACCATGATACAGTCTCTTTATATGTATACCATGATGCAGTCTCTTTATATGTATACCATGATGCAGTCTCTTTATATGTATACCATGATGCAGTCTCTTTATATGTATACCATGATGCAGTCTCTTTATTATTATGTATACCATGATGCAGTCTCTTTATATGTATACCATGATGCAGTATCTTTATATGTATACCATGATGCAGTCTCTTTATATGTATACCATGATGCAGTTTCTTTATATGTATACCATGATGCAGTCTCTTTATATGTATACCATGATGCAGTCTCTTTATATGTATACCATGATGCAGTCTCTTTATATGTATACCATGATGCAGTCTCTTTATATGTATACCATGATGCAGTTTCTTTATATGTATACCATGATGCAGTCTCTTTATATGTATACCATGATGCAGTCTCTTTATATGTATACCATGATGCAGTCTCTTTATATGTATACCATGATGCAGTCTCTTTATATGTATACCATGATGCAGTCTTTATTTTAATTTTGTTTTGAGACAGTTTGATTAAGCTTATAACTATTAGTGTTAAAGTTATTCGATCCCTGCATGATCTATGACTATAATACGAAGGTTATATATCCATTTTCTTATCTCAATCTCCCCCCTCACTCACTCTCACCCTCTCTCTCTCTCTCTCTTTCTGTCTGTCTGTTTACCTTTCTCTCTGTCTGTCTGTTTGTTTGTGTCTCTATTTCTGTCTGTCTGTATCTGTCTGCCTCCCTCTCTCTCTCTCATTTGGAAGATGTTGGACCATCAGGGACAGACAAGGGGTTGGTTGTTTTTCTTGGCTGGTGATAAATTAATTGTCTTGTCCCCATAATAATCGCTCGGCTATTACCATTTCTTAGCCAAATATGTAGCTTATTACTAAAGCTTGACATAAATATGACTTGAGGACATTGTAGCTTATTATTATCGGACATTAACCCTTTCAGTACCGGTTACGTCTTTTACATTTGATTTCAGCTACATTTAGACGATTGTATGAAGCTTAGAATATATGGTAGCTATAGGATTAATTGAGTCTGTAACCTCTAAATGAGTATACGTCCTTCCTAACATGAATATACTCGTCTTAATAGTTGCCAGCATATAATACAAAGGATGTCACCGGTACTGAGTGAGTTAATCATCGAAACATCAGCTGTTAGGAGACGAAACTTTCAGTCAAGTGAAATGGAAAAACAAACAAAAGTGGACTACTGAATCTAAAACTCTCTTGTTTGTTTTCTTTCCTCCCTTGAAGCTTTTCTTCTTTAATTATCTCGTCTTCTATCCAATTGTCTTACTGTTCTATAGTTACCTTCCCCCAGATTTGCTTCTTAACCTGTTCAGTACCAGGTCCGTCCTTTTAATGTTATACTGGCTACTGATAAGACAATTGTATTCAGTTTAAGAAGGGCCTCCAGCAATTAACAGGCTTAGAACCATCTCAATTAACCCTATATGCTACCACAGCTCCTGCTTAAGCCGCACACAATTGTTTAAGTATAGCTAGCATAACCTAATAAAAAAGACGTCGCTTGTACAGAAAGGGTTAATCGTCCCTTCCCCTCTTGTTCTGTACTTGTTTTTTTGTTCTCCTTGAAACGTTTTCTTCCTTAATTATCTCTTATCTTCAATTGTCTTAGTTTTCTATAGTTACCTTCCCCCAACTTTCCTTCTTAATCCCCCCTCCTTCTCTCTCCTTTATTAGCTATGTATCTCCCCCTCTCCCCTTCCATCTCTCTCTCTCTCTCTCTCTCTGCACATTTTATTAGCCTGTGTATTTATTTACACAAGATAATAATCTGGCCGCGGCGTTATTATAGAAGGCAGGTGGGAAGAGAGAGAGAGAGAGACTTGAGACTATTATGACGTATCTGTTCCCGCCAAATCTGACATCAGCATCGTCTTGGGAATCATAATCAAGAAATACATCTCAATCAGCCATGTTTACCTTTCCAAACTCCCGTACGTATCGAATTAAGTCTTCATGTGAATTTGGGATCCTCGAGAAGATTGATAATGGGGGACTTGGAGGGATAAAGTGAGAATATAAACATAGGAGATTTGGCAACAGCGCGCTCGACTAGACAGAAGCAACTCGCCCTCCCCCCTCCTTCCATCTCTCTCTCGATCTTCTCCATCTTCTCTCCATTTCCCTCTCCTATTTTACTTTATCTTGAAACCCTCTCTCGTTAATTATCATAATTTTGCACACATCAACAACTCTATTACCAAACCAGTACTTGCCTATATCTGTTCTAAACCGAATGTTGTCCACTTTGAATTCTTTCATGCAACGTATTTCGCTATCACTCAGGTTCAGTGCATCTTTCCGATCTCCTTTATTTTTCAATTATCCGTGTGGTGATGTGAACACCTCTAGCACATCACATATAAATCTACATCTCTCTAACGAAGGCAACCCAATGTTTTAAGTGTATCCTCTTATAGAAGATTTATATTCTTATGGGTAAGTTTCGCCATTCTTCGCTGACTCTAAATAATATCTGTCCATTCCGTAATGTATACATCAAAATTTAAGCCCACATCTATATATGAGCTTCACAACGCCAGGTATGTAAGTATATACTCTGGCACTTACCCCGTTGCTAGGGGTAGCCAACACGAGACAGAGCCCGAATAGAAACAACATTAAAGTTTGAATTCTCAGGGTCCGGGACCACATTCGCGTTCCCTCGTCTATTTCTCTGTCTCGTTGAGTAGGAGAATTACAAGGGGAGGAGGATTCCTAGCCACTTGCCCCCAGGCGGAAAAGCAGGACAGTAAAAGGGACAGACAGAAACAGCTAAGGTTGAGTAGAGGATGCCAAACCTCACTCTGGATACGACCAGCCCTCACCGGATAGTTTAAAAATATTATTTGCCAACCTGTTGCTTGTTGCTCGTACTTCTAAATCTAAATCAGAGAACTCTACACGCTTTAGATTGCTAGAAACAGGGACCCTTATTTTGCTCACAATCCGAGTTACTAATTTCTGTAATATAATGTAGCTAAAGTAGGTGTACATTACAACACTTATCCTGCGTATTGGGTCATTGACCGCTTTGGACTCCTAGGATTTGATAATTCAGTGTTCATAAGGTAATACAAAGGAAAACGAGTACGAGGGTATTTTTTGAAGGGTAATGAAGGACAGCCACAGGTAAGTAAGGGTCAGTTTAACCCTTTCTGTACAATCGACGTCTGTTAAATTTTATTCTAGCTATATTTAGATCATTTTATGCAGCTTAGGAATGAAAAATAGTAGCTACAAGTATAAATTGAGATAGTCTGTAGCCTTTTGTTTGTTAGACGTCCTTCCTAGGGGATTACTTTAAGATTTAGGACATGTTAAAGTCACAGCTCTGGTTAATTTAGCCTCGTAAAATATCCATATCTATTTTCTCCCAACCTTTTACCCTATCTCCTTCCCTAGCATGTTGCACATCATACATCTTTTATTCCCCTAACTTTGACGAGGGTAGGTCATAAATTATATCTTTTCATCCTTAGTATCATCTTCAAGTTTAATCCAAGTTTCAATTATCTCCCCCCCCCCCCTCTCTCTCGCTCTCTCTCTCGCTCTCATAATTGCCATACATTATAGTCATACTTCAAATACAGTACACCAACCTACCCACCGCCCCCTCCCTTCTCTCTCTCTCTCCATCATTTAATTACCTTGCATTTCATACCGTACTCAAGAACCACCAACCTCACCTGCCAGTTAGTTGCTTCTTGGGCCTCGCATTCCACGGCCACAAAATTGCATTCCAGTCGTTCTCTTTTAATATATATATACAGAATTAATTTGTGGTGGGGATGCCATTACGCTTGCTGATTCATAAATTATATTTTGGTTAATTAGTAATATTTTGTATTCTTATATTAATTACTTTGAGATGAGACATATTAGTTATTTTGATCAGCCATACACATTTTTCATTCGTATGTTTGATCTGAAGCTTTAGTTTAAGATTTCAGCTGTGCTTGCAGCTATGTAGTCTTATAGCCTACTGATGAGGTTCAATATATAATATGTCTTACTTTGATACATGAAACTGGAACTTTTGTTACTTCACATTAGTTGACACTATAATTTGAAGCAATTTTAGTTCATTGCATTGTTTTCCATTCTTGCAGTCACATGCATTCCTTATAGTTAAGTTAAAACATGTTTATATACTTTCTCTATCACTTAAACCAATATATTATGAGAGTATACACATTATATATATATATATATATATATATATATATATATATATATATATATATATATATATATAATACACTATGGCATAATATCAGTTAAATATGTTTATGATAGTAAGATAACTATAAAATCAGATCTCTGGTGGAGATATTGACGCAAGCTAGCATTTGATGCTAACACACATTTGTAACACTAGGAGATCATTTCTACAATTTACATACAAACAAATATAGACAAAAGAGAAGTTGAATTAAAACATATTGCTAACTAGTATTTTAAGTCCTTGAGCATCTAGGACGCTAATTGGATTTATGCTGTTATTCATTAGGCGATTTTACACAGTTAGTAAGGATATCTAAGACTGAAAAGGATAAGAACTATGGCAGATATCAATCTGACACATTTAATTCCTTCCAGAGTTGAACACAATCTTCTGCTGATAGCCAAAATTAAGGGACGAAATGTGTCATAGTATACTGAAACGGGTAACCTTCTATCACACATAAACTTATTCAAGTTCATGTAATACAATCTCATTATTACATTACCGTATGTACTGCAATCATACTAAAAGTATTTTTCGATCTTACCTGTATTTGTAGCGCTGCCTGAAGAATTAACTATGAAAGAAGGCATATAATCTGGTAATAAATCAAGAGAATCAGTCAATAGAACCATACACTAAGGCACGATACAAATTGTGGTCGAATAGACCACAACCAGCCCCACGCCACAAGGACATAAACATCCCTAGGAGAGAGTTCCTGCGCACCCTCCATGCGTGCTATACGAGAAACAACAATGCCGTAGGAAGCCGCATGGACAATATCAACAGCAGATTGTGCCTTTCTAGCTTGCACTGGATAGGAACCAGCATACGTAAAACTAGGACAGACTATATTACTCAACCTGGGAGAAGTATTTTGGGTAGGTTCGATACTAGCATCTCCAGGTCTGAAGTCTGGAACAATGCTAGGCAAGAGACTGGGAAAACTAGATTCGATACTAGATATCAGTTCTCAAGACTGATAGTACCATGTGTTAATGGTAAACCTGCTACGTATGAGACTAGCACCTCAGGTCTGAAGACTGAATATACCAAGTGCTCTGGTCAACCTGATATGTTCAAAACTAGCAAGTCTAACTCATTGTGTGCGATAACAACACAAATACAAACTGACGTAACAGTGACGCTCGATGCTCACCCTCAAGGTCATCGACTAGAACAGTGGAAGCCGAGACTCACCTGTACCCTTTCACTTGCGCGTGGTCAAAAACCTTGCACAGCTAGTAGTCCAAGACCTAGCCTTCAAGCAGAGCCGAAGAAAAAAACCACAAGTTGCACCCCGAGGAAGGTCAGCCCAAACCAGACGCCCAAGACAGATGAATGTCGTAACAAGAGCCCAGCACGTCAAACACATGAAAGATCACTAAGTCCCACTCCGACACTAGAGAAATTTCTATATTTAATAGTTGTAGTGTCTTTGAATATTAGAGTCCCTTCTTGAGAAAACGGTGTAGGCCTATTTGTAGTGTCGTAATAATATGGCCTTGGAAATCCACAGACTAATTGCAACCTTAGCTTATTGATTTCTTCATCATTCATAGTGGTCAACCATAGCTCCTCCCTCTGCTTCTACTGTTGCAATAATCGTCATATTCTAGTTTTTGTTCTCCAGTGACAGGAAGACGAGATAAGGCATCTTCACCGGGAATGTGCTTCCCTGATACATTTTCTTTGTCTTGTGAATGAGAGAGACAAAAGGCAGAATTGCTTGTAGCGAGTGCCTCCCACAGAGTTGAAAGAGTGAAAGGGCCAAAATCAAGGGACGTTCGAGCCAAAATGCCTGGACACACAGAGTTTGCAGCAATTTAAGTCATAGGAAGAGGGAAAGACTGATTCTGGGAGAGAGTTCCAGAGTTCAGCTGTTGACTAGAAGAAAGACTGAGAGTAACGTTTCACTCTTGGGTTGGAGAGTTGCACAGAGTAGGGCTGGCATTGTGTTGCAAGATGGGTACCACATACCCTACGTAGAGGAGGTGGTATACACTGGGAGAGCTCTAAGGAACACTGATTATTGTAGTAGCGATAGAACAGCGAGAGAGTTGCAACATTGCAGCGAAGAGAGAGAGATTGCAGAGAGTTGGTGAGTGGACGGGAGTTAATTATACGAAAGGCCTTCATTTCTACTTTGTCTAGAAGTGCGGTCTGAAAGGATCCTCCCCACAAATGTGAACAATACTCAATACATAGACAGACTGTAGCCCTTTACAGAGCAAGAAGCTGTGCAAGGGTAAAGAACCCCTTGAGGCGGTTGAGCACACCCAGCTTCTGGGATGCTGCCTTAGCAATACTGGTAATATGGTCCTTCCAAGTGAGAGCAGAAGGAAAAGAGACACCAAGAATATTGAGAGAAGATGAAGGATTGATTTTTGTATTGTTGAAGTATAAAGGATAGTCCTCTGGGAGTTCCGGACGGGTAGTAAGATAGAGAAATTGGGTTTTGGAAGCATTAAAGGCAACTAGGTTTTCTCTACCCCAATTGGAAATAATAGCTAGATCAGAAGATAAGTGTTGTATGGCTTTATTACGTTTGTTTTTGAAGGATTGCTGGCTCTGTAAGAATATGGTGTTAACCGAGCCTGCCAATGGCTGATTCTACCTCCAGCACGACCAGTGTATTTAGATGAAAGGACAGTAGTCAGTGCTAAATGATCAGTCCGTAATGTGAAAAATCAACCCCACAAGTATACTTTCCACCTTTCTACCGCACTAACTGCTGCAAGAGTTTCTTTTTCAGACACCGAATATTTATTCTCACTTTCTGTGAATTGCCGGCTCCAAAATTATACCACCTGTTCTTCTCCCTTTGCATTCTTCTGAGAAAGAAGAGCTCCAATATCTTTATCACTGGCATCCGTAGTCACTATCGTTGCCAGATCTTGGTTAAATGGTTGCAAGGCCTGACAGTGCATGATCTGGTATTTAGTGTTCTGAAATGCCTGATCCACCTCCTCTTTCCAATCATATGTGGCACTGGAACCTTTCTTCAGCAGGTTTGTCATAGGACTCACAAAACTTGTATATCTTGGTATGAACTGAAAAAAACAACCACACAATCCCAGGAAACTCCTCAGTTCTTTTACGTCATTAGGTGCAGATGCCTCCATTATTGCTCGAGTGTGGCTTTGCATTGGTGAGCACCCCTTCAGAAGATATATGATAACCACAAAAGTCTATATATGATTTGTAGAAAACCAATTTTTCCTTATTGATGGCGACATTGGCTTCACGAAGTCTTCGCAGTACCATATTTAATCTTTTGTCATGCTCCTATTGATTTCTCCCAGTGCACACAATATCATTTAGGTAGTGTTCACAACCAGGTATATCAGCCAGCAGTTTGTCTAACAATTTCTGGAATGGTGCTCCCGCTGAAACCAGGCCGAAAGGTACTCTTCTGTATTGGAACAATCCCTCGTGTGTTATAAAGGCTGTCACTGGCCGCGATGCTGGCTCCAAACCCAATTGGGGGTATGCAGATTGTAGATCAATTTGACTAAAGACTACTCCATGAAGCCTTGTTTGAAGTTCTGTGATTGTAGGAAGTGGATATACTTCAGAAACTATCTGGCTGTTGGGCCCTCTCAAATCAACACACAATCTTATCTACCCATTCTTTTTACGAGAAACTACTATTGGGCTTACCCACTTTGATGTATCAATGCGTTCAATGATTCAAAGTATCTTCCAAATGATACAACTCTAGATAAACCTCTTCCTGTACTGTCAGCGGCAGCATACGGAGTCCATGGCATATTGGGACAGCACGTTCCTTCAATACAATCTTTTGATCGTAATTTCTGATAGCTGGTAGCACCACTGATTTTTCCTCTTCAATACGGTAAACTTCTCCTGTAGCAGTACTGACAGTTAAGCCAAATTCAGTCATTACATCAAGACTCATAATCGCTTCCTCTGCTGCAGTGACTTCAACTTCCTTGAAATATTGTTTAATGATCGACATACTTAGGACAGACACTGTTGCTCCAGTATCCACTTGTAAGTTCAGGCTTTCTCTCTTCCTTCTGATGGTAATTTCCACTTCACACGATATCCGCTGACGATGTCCATCTCTACAAGCCAGTATTGTTACCTCCTTACATTCAGTTTCTATTTCCTTGCATCTATGGTTGTCTGTAGTTCTTTCTCGGTCCCTTGGAGCTCCTACAGCCGAAGCAACCTGAACCACCTCACCTGATGTTTCGACCTCCGAGCCCACCATTTTTCTTGATTCCCGTAGTGAAGTTTCATATGCTTCAGCTTGACTTAATACTATTGCAAGAGTGAGATCCTTGTTCTGTACACATTTATCAAAGTTTGGGGTAGTTAGTTTGTTCTACTACTTTATCTCTAATAATTTCCTCTTGTAACGTCCCAAAATTACAATTCTTGGTTAATCTTCGAAGTGCTGCCACATATCCTGCTATTGTTTCACCAACCTGTTGTTTTCTTCTACGGAAGTTGAATCTTTCTACGATCACATTCACCTGCGGAGAGTAGAATAACCTCGGCTGACATGCTGTGCACTCGTACTCATCTTCTTCATCTCCCTTTGGTATAGTAAGCTGACTGTGGTGTACCCTTTGTGCTTCAGCTCCCACGCTGTGTAGTAACAAGGCCCTCTTCCTGGCTGCTGCATATTTTGTTCCACCTATAACGGTAAGAAAGGTCGTAAATCTTAACTCCCAATCATCTCACGTTGAAGCAGGACGGTCCCCAAGGTTCTGTAGGTATGGTGAAGATGGCAAAATTCCAAAGGACTCCATATCCTACACACTGCGCCAAATGTAGTGTCGTAATAATAAGGGGAACACAAATTCTGTATGTAGGTTATGGCAGCATGATGATAACTGACTGTTTATTCACTCACTTCTAAGAATCCAGATTGGTTTTATACATTTTGCTTCATTGTATAAAGAAGGGTGGAGATGTGATAATAGCTTGGTTGATGAGACTTTTCAATGTGTGCTTTGTGATGTCAAGGGTACCAATAGACTGGAAGAGTGCATGTATTGTGCCGTTGTACAAGGGGAAGGGAGATCGACAGGAGTGTTCAAGTTATAGAGGTATTAGTTTATTATCAGTGGATGTAAAGCTGTATGGCAGGGTGTTGATAGAGAGGATAAGAAAATGTACGGAAGTTGTAATAGGAGAAGAACAGTGCGGTTTTAGGAGGGGAAGAGTGTGCGTGGATCAGATGTTTGCAGTAAGACAGTTATGCGAGAAGTATTTAGAGAAGCATAAGGAGATATTTTGGGCTTTTATGGATTTGGAAAAAGCGTATGATCGTGTGGATCGTGAAGCAATGTGGAAGGTGTTAAGGATTTATGAAATTGAAGGAAATTTGTTGGAAGCAGTTAAGAGTTTTTATGAAGGGAGCAGAGTATGTGTTAGAGAAGGAAATGGCGAGTTGAGTGAATGGTTTGAGGTAAAGGTAGGTTTGCGACAGGGTTGTGTATTGTCACCATGGCTGTTTAATATGTTTATGGATGGTGTGGTGAGGGAGGTGAAAATGAGAACTATGGGAAGAGGATTGGGTTTAGTAGGAAAGAATGGTAGAGATTGGGAGTTGAATCAGTTGCTGTTCGCTGATGACACAGAATTGGTGGCGGATTCTGAGGAGAAATTGCAGCAGGTAGTCAAAGAGTTTGGAGTGGTTTGTGGGAGGAGGAAACTGAAGGTGAACGTCAATAAAAGTAAAGTAATGGTGTGTAATAGGGGTGATCGTAGGGTGAATCTAGGTGTGAGGCTGGATGGGGAAATATTGGAACAAGTAGAGTGTTTTGAATATCTAGGAGGATCGATAAGCAGAAGTGGAGGTATGGAAATGGAGGTAAAACAGAGAGTGTGTGAAGGAAGGAAGGTTTTCGGAGCAATGGAAAGTATGTGGAAGACGAGAAATCTCGGAATGAAAGTAAAAAGTGCAATGTATCAAGGAATTGTTGTGCCAACAGTGATGTATGGGGCTGAGACATGGGCTCTGAAGAAAAAGGAGAGAAGAAAGCTGGATGTGATGGAGATGAGCTGCTTGAGGAGTATGTGTGGAGTTACCCGTAGAGACGGATTGAGGAATGAAGAGATACGTAGGAGAGTGGGGCAGCAGGAACATTTGTCAGCCTGAGTGGACAGAAGGGTGCTGAGCTGGTATGGTCATGTTGAACGAATGGGAGATGAAAGGCTTACAAAGAGAATATATGAGTCAGATACAAGGGGAGATAGAAGGGCAGGAAGATCCCCATTGAGATGGAGAGACTGTGTAAGACAAAGTTTGGATGATAGAGGAATGACTATAGATCAGGCAAAGGAAGTGGTAATAAACAGGAATGAATGGAGAATGCTTGTGAATTGTTGAGTGAACACGTGGTCATTTGGGGGAAGGGGTCGGGCGCAAGTTGGACTAGATAATGGTCCATCAGGCACCTGGCCCGGGGAGATGAGACGATTAATATGAAGGGTGCGTCTGGAAGTGTGGTGGGCAGGCTTGTGGCTTTGGCTCCGCTGCATGTCTGCCCGCCGAGATCGGAGCCTCTCCAAGTGGTCGGGGGCCGGGGGAGTGCTGGAGCGACCTTGGTGACCCTTGTCTCTGGTTATTCTCCTGGGTGTCCTAGATGTGTGTGAATTTTGTGTTTTGTATGTGTTTGTTCGTTGTTTTGTCTTGTGTTTTGTGTTTTCCTGTTCTTACTCTGTCTTGAGTCGGCCACCCCCAAGGAAAACAAAAAAATAAAAATAAAAAAATAAAATAGAGGAAAATAAAAATAAAAAATAGGAAAAGTGGGGATTGGGCCTGAGCATATAGATAGATAGATAGCTTCATTGTAATAGTCTCGATTCCTGTATATATGGAATAATTAATTTGTATCATTGAAACCTACAATTACATGCGTCATCAAATAGCGAACAACGAAATGAATCATAATACTAAGACAACGACACAAGGTTCAAAGTAACTGAATAATAATTAGGTGTTTCATTCATATATAATACTTAACAACAACATAAGGTTCGAAGCAACTGATTTTAATAAACACTAAAGTATTACCTTTCAGGTAAAAGAAAATACATATTCTATCCTTGCATTCCCCTATTTAAAACATTAAAAAATTTATGATTGGGCACTCCCGCATCAACGTAAGCCAGGAATATTAAATAGCAGATAATTCATTTCGAAGACACCCAAGAACCGACCGCGATCGCGTGTACACTTTTTGTTTAGTGATTTTCCAATAGTTAATTATTCACCTGTTATAAAAAGCCAATATAACTATAATTGAATGAGTAGAGAAAACGTGACTTCGTGATCGAAAAGAGAGTGATCTCGCTAAATGTAACTATAATAATATAATTGCTAAAATCACCAAATTCACCATTTCCATTGTATCAAATTAACCTATGTACTTTCACTTAAATTAAACAAAACAGAAGATATATTTGATCTAAGAACCCTCATACATAAATAATTGCACAATTAAACCACACAAGTGTTCATCTTGTGTTTACAGCACGTGTTCAGAGCATGCGTGCCTTTTTATCTATAACTCAAGTAAAGTTCATTCTTTAACTCTATTTGGGAATTGTGTATATCTATGTTTCTATGTATTGTTCTTACCATTATTGTGTGAACTTATATATAATGTTGTATGAATAAAAGTGTTGTTATGTACATAGTGTTTGACTGCCTTTGTATTTAATTGTAGTTATATATAAAATCCGTTTACTTCCCTGTTAGTAGAACTCACCAATAACCAGATTTGCTGTAGCATAATATAAAGAAAGTAAAAGTAGATGTATTGAATCATAATAGGCTACTTGATAATACGATCGAACTATTGTACAGCTGGATTAGATACAGTGTCAAGAGCCCGAATGAGAACCTAAGGATTTCGAAGATGAAGAAGTATATTTTGATAATCCTCGTTTGTTTCCAGTTAGCCTGTAATAGTTACTCCTTATTTTCTCTGATGAAATTATGTAGTTGAGGAGTTTTTCTTAACCCCTTCATCAACATTACGTAATTTTCATCATAGTCTGTTTACCATTAGACGGTTTTTCTATCTACTTAAACGACTCAAATGGGTAAACACGATCTCAATAAAACCTCTTAGTAACATAGGTTCTTCTTAAACAGCATAACATAATCTAAACTACTGAAATGGGTAAATACGATCTCAATAGAACCTCTTAGTAAATAGTTTTTTTTAAACTGCATAACATAATCTAAATTTAGCCAGAATAAAAGGTAAAAAGGCGTCATGGCGGTGAAGGGGTTAAATTTACTCGATTATTTATTAAGGTTGGCGTCGAATATTATAATATGGGTGTACTTATACTGTGATTATTTGAGTAGGAATCTGTTTACAGCTGAACACATACTATTTGCTATTATCAGGGCTACAGTTCTAGAGGCTCTTTAGGTATAACAAGAAAGATCTTAAATTCACCAAATAACAAAGATTCATTATGTCTAAGAAAGGCTAATTATTCCTACTAAATAAGGTTATAATTATAGGTCTACTAGGAAAGGTTAGTTTTTTCTACTAAGAATAGTGTTGAGAGATATTATAAGGAATTATAGTGAAAGGAGGTTAGTTAATGAGACGAAATGCTATTGACTATACCCTTTTGACAAGTGCGGTATGAGTTGAACCTCCCCACACATACAAATAATACTCGATACATGGGTGCACTGTGCCCCTATACAGAGCAAGAAGCTGTGCAGGGGTGAAGAACCCATGGAAATGGTTGAGCACACCTAACTTCTGGGAAGCTCTTTTAGCCAGAGTGGTAATATGATCTTTCCAAGAAAGGCCAGAAGAAAAAGAAACACCAAAAATATTGAGAGAAGGGTTGATTTTTGTATTGTTGAAGTATAAGGGATAGACATGTGGAAGTTCTTGATAGGAAAATAAATTGAGAGATTGGGTTTTGGAAGCATTGAAAGTAACAAGATTTGTCCTGCCCCAATCAGAAATGGTTGATAGATCAGAGGACAAGCATGCTATGGCCTCATCACATGAAATTTTGAGTGATTGCATGTTGGGTCGTTCTGGAAAACTAGTTGAATAGTGTATGGTAAAGTCATCAGCATATGAGAGGATAGGACTGGAGGTACAGTTGATAAGATCATTTATGAATATTAGAGAGAGAACTGGAGCCAGGACAGAACCCTGAATATGCACTACCTCCTTGACTATCGAGTATACTGGTGCAGTGTTCTGAGGTAACAGCACTAGTTTAGTATCCTGAGGTAGCGATATTGCTGCAGTAACCTGAGGTAACGATACTGCTCCAGTATCCTGAGGTAGCAATATTGGTCGAGACACCTGAGGTAGCAAATCTCGAGAGACCTGAGCTAGCATTTTGTGGTGGTCTTCCTTCCTGAGGTAGTGAAGACCCAAAATTATCCTTTAGAAGCGATAATCTTACAGGCTGAGGTAGCGCTGGAGCTGGGAAGCTACTGAGAGTCGGTGCATCCACGCCTCTACCTATTTCTGGTGCCTCCTGCTGGGGTTAGGTTTCCAGGGAAGAGGGTCCACAGGCACCCTAAGGAAGGGGTTAGACTTGGGCCCTTCTGTCACAGGGAGGTCAAGTAAAGACTTAATGGCAGGTAGAGGTAACTCCCAGTTTCTCCCGGCCCGGCTGGAAGGGGAGACTGTTTCTCCTTGTTTTCTTTGGTGGTGGAGGGCATGGGAGACTGCGGCATTCTAGTGGTGTTTCTCTTTGATCTTCTTTGGGGTGCTTGGAAGGAGCGAGACGAGTGCCATGGTGTCTGGTAGAGGTGTAATAAAAGGTAGAGATCCTGGTAGTATTGGATTTGATGGTACAAAGGAGTACAAAGTACAAAGTACAAAGGAAATCAACCAACAACAGATCTAGTGACCCTTCTAGGTTGCTTGTCCTCCAAAACACTGAGGATCAAGTGTCCAAACAGTGGTTTAGAGTGGGTAAGGGAACATTGGAAAGGGAATTACTGCCCTGGAACTAATGTCCGTGGCAGGATTAGGAAGTTAGTAGGGGACAGATGGATTAGTGACTGAGGGGGGGATAAAATAAAGTTATTCATTTACAAACGCAGTCAGTCGCGGGTTTGATGCGAGATATTTGTCTAGGCGGAGTTTAAATGAATCAACGGTGATGCAGTCTATAACGTTTCGGGGAAGCCCATTCCACAAGTTGACAACTCGATTGAAGAAGAAATTCTTAGATTCGTGTGAGTTAAAAGATTTACCAATAATTTTGCAACCGTTTCCCCGCGTGTAATTAGATTGGTCGATAATGAAGTACTTACTACAGTTCATATTGTCGATGCCTTTGATGATTTTGAACACTTGAATTAAGTCACCTCTTAATCTGCGCTGGGTTAAAGGAAATAGATTTAATTCTCTAAGACGCTCTTCGTATGGTTTGTTCTTTAGGCTAGGTATCATTTTGGTAACTCTACGTTGAACTCGTTCTAGCTTGTTTATATCTTTTTGGTAATAAGGGCACCAGGATTGAACGCAGTATTCCAGAAGAGGGCGGACTAAGGAATTGTAAAGGGTTAGGATAACTTCTTTGGATTTATGCTCAAATGACCTGCCTATCAAGCCAATTATTTTGTTTGCCTTCTTAACAACTTCTGAACATTGTTGACTCGGTTTTAGGTTACTCGATATTGTTACTCCCAGATCGGTTTCTCTGTTTACATTCTTAAGCTGAGTGCCATTCATCGAATAGTTTGCTTTCTCATTTAGGTATCCGATATGTAGTACTTTACATTTATCCGCATTGAAACTCATTTGCCAAATTTGGGCCCAACATGACAATTTATCTAGATTGTGTTGCATATCGTCAACTTGTTCTTTTGAGAGTATGCTATTTGCAATTTTTGTATCGTCAGCAAATTTTGAGATTGTACAGGTGAGACCCTCATCTATGTCGTTGATGTAAATTAGAAAGAGAATTGGTCCTAGTACCAATCCCTGGGGTACCCCGCTACTTACATTGGTCCATTTAGATGCCTTACCGTTTATGACTACTCTTTGCTTTCTGTCGCTGAGCCAATTTTCTATCCATTTCAACACACCGTCTTGTATTCCATGCACTTTTAGTTTTAACAGTAAACGTTTGTGGGGAACTTTGTCAAAGGCCTTTTGAAAATCAAGGTATATAATATCTACAGCTTTACTCTCATCGTAGAGGTTGAGGATATCGTGGAAGAAGTCTAAGAGGTTTGTTAAACAGGAACGTTTTTTACGAAAGCCGTGTTGAGTATCTTTAAGTATGTTATTTTCCTCTAAGTGATTTACGAGTCTGTCTCGTATGACCGTTTCTAGCATTTTACATACAACTGAGGTTAAGCTAATTGGACGATAGTTACTGGGTAGGGATTTGCTGCCTTTTTTGAATATCGGTGTTACGTTGGCTAGCTTCCACTGATCAGGCATAGTTCCAGACTGCAAGGATTTATTGAATAGTAATGTCAGTGGTTTGGAGAGCTCATCCTTAGCTTCCTTTAGAACTCTAGGCGAGATTGTATCAGGTCCAGGCGTTTTATTTACCTTGAGTTTATCTAAACAATTCAATACTTCTCTCTCTGTAACGGTGATATTGCTTAAAACATCTGAATTATCAATCTGAATCGGCGATGGTGTAGGGATATCACTGGGGTCTTCTGTTGTAAAAACTGATGCAAAAAAGGTATTCAGGGCATTACTCATTTGTGCTTCGTCTTTGGTATATTCTCCATTTTCATCGACTAACGGTCCAACAGTTGAAGTAACTACTTTTTTCTTTCTGATATAACTATAGAATTCTTGCGGGTTTGTTTTACTTTGATTCGCAATATGTAACTCTAAGGTCTTTTTACTTTGCTTAATTAACTTTTTGGCTTTGCGTCGTAGCTCTACAAATTTCAGCCGTTCTTCGTCATTTTGTGAGGATTTTAATCTATCATTAGCAAATTTTTTAGCAAGCAGGCAGTTTGAAATATCTTTATTCCACCATTTGGGCTTATTATTATGGCCTGGACGCCGTATTTTCGATGGTATGCAGTCTTACACTGCTTTTAGGTAAGTGGTTTCGAATAACTTCCAAGATGTATTTATGTCGTTATTGTTAATTAAAAAGCTCCAGTCAGTTTCTTTAAACATAGCTCTAAGTTTATGGAAGTTTGCTTTCTTGAAATTAGGGACTTTTTCGATGCTACTATTTGGTTCGTTACTAGTAAACTTTAAAGTGAAAGTTATCGTACGATGGTCGCTGTTACTGAATTCATCACCAACATTCAAATTCTCTATTAATTCTTCTTTTGTTGCAAGTACAATGTCAAGAACGTTATTACCACGGGTTGGCGTTTGAACAAATTGATAAAGCGAACTCTCTTGCAAGTTCGTATACAAGTCATGTCCGGAGTGTGAAGTAAGAGTATCGCCCCACTTGGTCACAGGTAAATTTAAGTCGCCAAAAATTACGGTATCTTGTGAGTTACTTACATCTGCAATTTGTTCGTAAATTTCTCGGTCAGTTTGCACTGATTGAGCTGGAGGTCTGTATATTAATGCAAGTATTATTTTTGTACCTTTATTATTCTTTATTAACACAAAAGATGCGTCGACGTTCACAATTTGAGGTTTTGACAAGAGGGTAGGGTTAAGACTTTCTTTGATATAAAGTAAAACGCCACCTCCATTTCGATTTATTCGGCTTTTCTCAAACATTACATAACCGGGAAGTGAATACTCTGCTAAAAAGTCTCTATCTTCTGTATTGAGCCAAGATTCTGTTATGCCAATCACATCATAATTTTCTGTAAACACTAGCTCCTCTAAATCTGAAAATTTATTGCGTATGCTACGAGCGTTTGCATAGAAAACCTTTAAATTTGTTATTTTAGAACTCACGGAACGCTCTTTAATAATATTTTTGGTTCTTGTCGGATCTACATTTATGTTCATGGCTGTCCTCGGTCCTCGCTGTCTTCGGTCCTTATCTCTAGTGGTCCTCGGTTGCCTCTGTTTTTTTCTTGGTGTTGGATGATTTATGTCACTGCTGCTTCTTCTCGGATGGCGTTTTTTGATCCATGGCTGCGGACTGCTTCGTGTAGGAGACGACCCATGCGTGCTGAACCCACAGGGTTTAGATGAGTGCCATCCTTGCGGAACAGAGTAGGCTGGTTGTAGAAGTTGTCCCAGAGGTTGATGAATTAAACTTCTTCCCTCAGACACAAATATTTTAGTCGGCTATTTGTGCTGAAGGCCTTGTCGTAGAATTTGTCAGGTGCGTCGATCTTGGGGAGAATGCCTGAGATGATGATATTCCTTGACTTGTTTTTATAGTGCTGGATCATCTTGCGATATTTCTCCATCAACTCTTCGGATCTGGTGCGAATGACGTCATTTGAACCAGCATGGATGACAAAAAGGGTATTTTCATTTGCATCCTTTGTGGTATCTTCGAAGGCTTCCACAATGTCGTCCAGTCCAGCTCCTGGGATGCAAAATCTTTTTCGTTGATTTGGGACTCTGTCGCAGAACTCTTCGACCTGTCCTCGTAGGATGGAATCCCCAACGAGCCTGGTCTCTTCTGGTTCGTCTTCCATCTCTACCAATATCTCAAATCTGTTTGACATTGTGACTGGTAGATGAGACCTTTTCTGCGTTGGCCGTGCACCGTTCCTCACTGGTGTAAATCCGGAAACCTGCGGTGGCGGGACTCTACGTACAGGTTGGGGAGAGGAGTGGTTAGAACGGGGGCGAGGGGTTGGTACTGTTCGTGCTAGCAGGCTTCTTGCACGAGGAGTGGGGAGAGACTAAGGTGAACAGGGCAGCTGTCCTGCTTTGATGTCGGCTCAGGTTCGTCAGAAGCATCTGCTGCAGTGTCTACTGCAGGTGTTGGATTGTTGGCAGATGACGTTGGGGCGGTGGTGGATGCTGGAGTTGAAACAATTGGAGTTAGTGATACTCCAACGTTGAGTGTTACAAACTCTTGGAGTGATTCCAGCTTCCTGGTGAGGGCGTTGATCTTGTTGTGGGCTTCATCCAATTTTGCTGTCAAATCCTCTCGTTGCTGGCAGAGTCGGCAGACTTGTGGATCGGCAGGAGCAAACATGGAAGCACCAAACCTACCGGCGCAGTTCGTACAGGCACGAGGCATGGTGACGATCACTTTCTTCAGATCACTTCACTCACTTAAAAACACTTAACTCACTTTAAAAACACTAAACTCACTTTAAAAACACTTCACTCCCTTCAGGTCGCTTCACTTACCTAAATAGGCCTAACCGAAAACAAAAATGTTTAAATACACACAAATAGGTTATCAGTGGTGATAGCCTAACCAAAAATTAAAACAAAACAAAGTTAAATTTGAATACGCAGTGATAGCCGAACCGAAAACAATTTTATGTTTATTTAAACAGATATAGGCCACCAGGGGTTATAGCCTATCCTAACCGAAAACAAACATTATGAAATACCTGTACGCAGAAATAGGCCACCAGCGGTGATAGCCTAACTGAAAATTTAAAAATTGAAGTACGCAGAAATAGGCCACCAGGGATGATAGCCTAGACTAACCGAAAACAAAAATAACCGAAAACAAAAATTATGAAATACCGGTACATAGAAATAGGCCACCAGCGGTGATAGCCTAGACTAACCGAAAACAAAAATAACCGAAAACAAAAATTATGAAATACCGGTACGCAGAAATAGGCCACCAGCGGTGATAGCCTAACTGAAAATTTAAAAATTGAAGTACACAGAAATAGGCCACCAGGGATGATAGCCTAGACTAACCGAAAACAAAAATAATGAAATACCGGTACGCAAAAATAGGCCACCAGCGGTGATAGCCTAACTGAAAGTTTAAAAATTGAAGTACCGTACGCAGAAATAGGCCACCAGGGATGATAGCCTAGACTAACCGAAAACAAAAATAACCAAAAACAAAAAAGTATGAAATATGCAGAAGTAGGCTACCAGGGGTGATAACCTACCTAAAAAAGCAAAACAAATATATATATATATATATATAATAGAATATGTAACTAAATATACAATTCACCAAATAGAGATTATATAAGAATAAAGTGTAACTGCACACAAGGGGTTAATATACTGTATCAACAGATGGCGCTGGTGTCACTGTAGGCTAGTCAAGCAGGATTATATTTAGATAAACAAAGTTATCAGTCAAAGGTTACTACAAGATCATGCAAGCAACAACTAAAAATACAGATATATATAGCTACAGTAGGATACTGAATACGATAACTACTAGAGTTAATAAGAAAATACAAAGCTAGGTTGATTAGAGGTGCGCGTGCGTCGTCTCCTACAAGCTAGGATAACAAATGGTCTGGTGATGTTGGCTGTCGTTGCAGGGGCGGCGGCAATGGTTGAGATGCAGCATGTTGTCGTAGAACGTGGCATAACAGCTATATCTATTAATTATAATTACTACTGAAACAACAAATAATTAGAAATACTGGAGAAAGTATTGAATAATACTAAAGAAATTATTGTACGACTAAGAAAACATAACTCTTTGGTCTACCACCATAAAAAGGCTCTAGTCAAAAGTAAAAACCCTATAGTAACAGAGATTGGCCAATCTCTGACATATTGGTGTCATTATTCTCTCTCTACACATATTATGTCCATACCAATGATAAGCATTCGGCAATAGTGGTACAGGATATCTAGTTTAGTCTTTGGATCAACATTTTTCCACATGATCAAAAATAAAATATCATACCAGTGTTTGATAATGACGGCACCTAAATGGCGTACACAGAACAAAATTACCAATCTCTCTAACTACAGTGTTTCTAAACAAAAGGCCAGAATTCTTAACCCCCAACCTCTCACTTCTCTTGAAGCACTAAGACAATCGAGCTGACATTTCTACCATTTCGGAAGAGTCAAGCAGGAAATGGATGTGACAATTTACATCCTATTTACTCTAGTCCTTTCCGAGTTACACGAGGTTAGTGGTCAAGAATGTTGACCTAATTATAGAGCATAATAGACTATAGCAACTTATTTCTTTGCTTGTTTATTGTCACCTCAAGATATAAACACGAACATTTTTCACCTGGTTAGAATGAATTGAGGATAAGCACGTATAACATAACCAATGACAAATATAACCATTATCTCTACTATTACGAGATTAATTCCCTATATCTACTACTCAAAAAATAAACTCCTTAGGTCTAGCCCCAAGAAAGTGTAGCGCCAAGTGGGGTGTGAGTGGTGAAGAAGGAAGGTGATAAGATAGTGAGATAAGGAGATACCACACGCTATACAGGCGGTAGAGAAGGCTCACTCAAAGCCTTATCTATTGTCCTCTTCATCTCTGTGTGTGTCTCCAAGATGGATTTTATGGCGTTGTCTTTGTTATCTCCACGGTGAGATCTAGCGAAGTCATGACTTATAATTATTTAGGTTGAAGCAACATTTATATTTATATTCATCTTCACACTTATGTAAAACAAACTTTATATTTGTCCTTGTCTTTAATTTGTTCCCGATGCTATTATGTGACACAACGGTGATCTTTTGCGCATAGCCCTTGCTGTACCGGCGACGTATTTTTGTTTTCATTCAAGTTATATTTCGAGGATTTTTTGCAGTTTAAGAAAGATCTGTGGTAGTAAAAAGGATTAAGTGAGATAGTTCGAAGCCTGTTAATTGCTGGAGGAGCTTTTGAAACTGACTAAAATTGTTTAACCATATCCCTGCGGGAGACATTCCCAAATGCCATGGCAATGTACAGGCTTTGAAAGCCTCTTAAAGCCTGTAAAATTGAGTGCAAGGAAGCGGGAGCGCGACAGGCCACACGTCCTTCTCCCAGCCAGGCGGCCGTGGCACTGAGGGCTCTGAGTCAGAGTTTCGCGAGATATACACTGTTGCCAAAGGCAAATGTAGTGCGATATTAGCGATAATTGCTCATTTTAGTGAATGTCTATGGTAGCGCTGCGGGTGAACTACGCGAGCTACGAAGCTCGTTTTGGTGTCATTTTGAAGTTATTTTCTTTAAGTTTTCGGCTGAATACATTTAATTTCATTCAGGCACTTGCCTCATCAATCAGGAGTGACTGAATGAGTCCTAATATGGCGGAAATATGCCCGCAGCGTAAGTGTTTATAGGAGACACAATAAAGTTAAAAGGACGTCGCCGGAACAAAAGAAGCTAGAAGAATTTGGAGCTGTTCAGCAGTCTTCTTTGTCCGATAGGTCTTAATCATGTGTGACCTCTACAGTAGGTTCCATAAATCAATTACCGCTATCCACGAGACAGTTGAGTACTGTCGAGTCTTTAAGGGGCATCTAAGACCTTTATTCTGCAGAGAAGTATACGATCTTGTAAACGGTACTGTAACGGAGGATTATACAGTTAAGTTGGTGCCACCAAGATCTGTGAAGGAGACAAAAGGCAGGCTGCCTGTAATGAGTGTCTTCCCCAAAGCCATAAGAGTGACAGAGAGCCAAATTCAGGGGACTTTGGGTTCAAACCGACTGGATACCCGAAGTTCAAAGCAGTCTAAATCATAGGATGAAGGAAAGATTGATTGAGGGACAGAGTTCCAGAGTTCACCCATTGAGTAGAAGAAAGACTGAGAAAACTTGCCAAGTCTTGGGTTGGAGAGTTGGACAGATTAAAAGTGGGCCTGTGTTGTAAGGCGGGTGCCTCACACTCACTGCAAGGGAGGGGGTATGCTCTGTAAGAGCTCTGAAGAACATTGATTGTTGAAATAGTGATAGAAGAGTGAAAGAGATGCAACATTATGGCGTGTAGAAAGAGATTGTAGGGAACTAGTAGGAGGAAGTGAGTTGATGAGGCGAAATGCTTTTGATTCTACTCTTTCGAGAAGTGCGGTATTGGTGGAACCTCTCCATACATGCGAATAATACTCGGTACATGGGTGCACTGTGCCCCAGAGCAAGAAGCTGTGCAGAGGTGAAGAACCCACAGAGACAGTTGAGCCCAACTAACTTCTGGGAAGCTGTTTTAATAAGAGTGGTCAAATTATTTTTCCATGAAAGGTTGTATGAAAATGATGCACTAAGAATATTGAGAGCAGATTAAGGGTTTTGTGTACTGTTGAAGAGTAATTGGAACCCTTGTGGAAGATTGTGATGGGTAGATAGATGGAGTAATAGGGTTTTGTGTACTGTTGAAGAGTAATTGGAACCCTTGTGGAAGATTGTGATGGGTAGATAGATGGAGTAATAGGGTTTTGTGTACTGTTGAAGAGTAATTGGAACCCTTGTGGAAGATTGTGATGGGTAGATAGATGGAGTAATAGGGTTTTGTGTACTGTTGAAGAGTAATTGGAACCCTTGTGGAAGATTGTGATGGGTAGATAGATGGAGTAATAGGGTTTTGGAGGCATTGAAAGTAATAAGATTTTCTCTGCCCCAATCTGAAATAATTGATAGATCAGAAGATGGTCTATGGTCTCGACACGTGAGTCTTGGAGTGATTGCATGTGGGGTTGTTGTGAAAAACTAGTTAAATAATGTAATGTAAGGTAGAGTCATTAGCATATGAGTGGATAGGACTCGAAGTACAGTTGCGATCATTCAGGGGGTAGTGGTTATTTTTTGGTCTATCTATACATATATTTATATATTTTATAGTTTCCTCGCTAGACCTCCAGCAAGATTTAAAAAACATCCTCTAGACGGGGGGGGGGGGGGTCTAAGTGATGTTTTTTTAAAGCTCGGTGGAGGTCTAGCGAGGAAACTATAAACTAAATAATTTGTAAATTTTTTGGTAGAAAAATGTCCCGGCTGTAGGCGGCTTCCTTCTCTTAGAATTACAGGTTCGCTATCACTCGCCAGGCAAAAATTGACACCTAAAAGGCACGATAGTTTATATATTGACAAAGAAATGGGGCGAAAAATCTTAAAATCACCAAACTAATGGAACGAATGTCTTACAATTTCAAAGCTAATGGAACTAAACATGAGGGAGAAAAAGCAACTACCTACTCCAAGAGAACTGAAGACAGGACAGAACCGGAGTTGATAGGTTGAGGAAGTGAACGATGGCTGTCCACAACTGCAGCTATGGAACGGTTAGAAAAGAAATTAGAGACAAAGGCACAGATGGAGGGATAGAAACCGAAGGAGGGTAGTTTGAACATTAGAGATTTATGCCAGACTCTATCAAAGGTCTTCAATATGTCTAGCGCAATAGAACAAATCTCATCGAAGTCCCGAAAGGAGGATGACCAAGAATTAGTAAGATAAGCAAGGAGATCACCAGTAGAGCGGCCCTTAACCCTTAACTGGCGGGGCCCGCCTTAAGTCGGGCTCCAATTTGCAGCAAGTTAAGCATTATTAAGGCTTTTAAAGGGTTAAAATCGAGTGCAAATGGCCGGGAGCTAGCAGGCCACACGTCCGACACCCAGGGCTTACCGCCGCCCACTGACTCACGCTCCCTCTGTTCTCGAGAGGCCGGCAGTGTTGCCAGTAGTGAGCGTAGCGGGGAAAAATATGCCGCTATACGCTAAATTAGTCCCATTTTAGTGGTACCACTGCGTGAGAACGACGAGTGCTACGTAGCTCGTTCTGGTCTCATTTTGAAGCTTTTAGCGCCTAGTTTTTTGCTGAATACATTTCTTTTCATGCAGATACTTGATTGATCATTCAGGAGGGCCTGAATATGCCCAAAATAGCCCAAAACCTCCCCCGCTAGACAAGGGTTAAAGCGGGTATCACACTGGGCCAAATTCTCGCCATTCTCCGATCTCCAGTCTCCGTTTTCAGCCAGTAGCGCCGGAAAATTCTATCACACACGCCAAGCGTCCTGGCTGCGTGAGTCTCCGACACAACAATAACAATGTCTGACCTTAGCCTATATTGTGCCGTTTCACCTATACTGTAATGTATAGTAACATGGATTTACATTTACAATTATAATACAATATGACTCAATCTACATGTTAGTGTAATTTTTTTTTAATTTGAAGCTTATATGAGGAAATATTTTGAACTTTTCAGAGGTTTTCAAATGTTTTCGATTCATACCAATCGCCGTGGCGTAGGCTATAGAACAGTGGTTATTTAGCTGCAAGTGGTGTAGCTATGTTAGCATTAATTCACTTTGAAAATTGTTTATGTCTACCAGCTGCTCTTCTCACAATCAAAACACTTAATTTTGTAGCAAAATATATATTTCGATCGTTATATTGTGGTGTTTCACTTAAACTGTAGAATAATATGGATTGATATTGACAAACTTTGTGTAGGCCTAATAGGACCCAATATATACGTTAATGTTGCTATGTTTTGCGTTTGAAGCTTATACAGTATAAGTAGCTATGAGGAAGTTTTTCGCAATATATAGGCTATAGCCTGACGGAGCCCCTGTCATTACCTTGGCGCTAAGCGATCGTTTATATTGTGCTGTTTCACCAATAATTTAGAGTAATATGGATTTATATCGACACTTATATGTCAATATGACTCAATCTACAAGTTTGCATTATTATTTTTAATATTTGGAGCAGATATGAGGAAATATTTTGAACATTTCGGAGGTTGTAGAATACCTGGTATAATCCTGTGTAGCGGGTAGACCTGTATTTATCTCAATAATTTGGTAATGTTACAATATATTTTTACATTTTACATTCATAAATAGTCCACTAATATGCTAGGTTAGGTTAGGTTAGGCTAGGTTAAATATATTGTTCAATGATTCTTAGTAAATAGGCATCTGAAAAACAGTTCCTCCCGCTACACAGGATCTTTTACCGGATGTTTTCGTTTCATACCAATCGCCGTGGCGTATGTAGGAAGTGTGTTACGATCCAGGTTCTCAAAGACACAGGGCTCTTCAACATTGGACTAGATAATGGCAAAATGCAACAACGGTAACACTAGATCCAACCCCTGCCGTAAACACTGGAAAACAAAACACCATTACTGCCCTGAGTCGTGCCTGGACAACGAGGTATCCTATGACTCGGTAACTGGTGCACACACACTAGGCTGACGCTCGATGAAACAGCCTATTCTCAAACAGTAAAAGATTACTCGATTAGGTTACACAAAGAAAAGATAGTTAACGTGATTAATTAACGTTACGGTAGATACTCAAATAACTGGCACTCCTGTATTAAAGAAAGTGCAATGCTAGTCCTGCAACATCAACTGGAAACTTCTGAAATAAGTCTGATGCTGGGAAGATGTTCGTAAAGAATCTTGAACAATTATAATGCAGAATACGGGTCACAATAAATACTAGGACATATAGTAATAATAGGCAGGCGAATAATAAACACTGCACAAAGGTAGTAATGCTCGACAACTAAAGAAATGCTTCGTGACACAACGCAACAGCCTACTAGGGTTGTGCAACTCAACAACAACCTCGGCTCAAAAGTGCAGTGAATAATAATGCTGCATACATATAAAAATGGGGCTTATCTCTAACCAGTGTCTGCTCAGTTAATAAAGTCTAGCTGGGGTATCAAGGCAGGGCAACAATGGGCGAGCATACGGCTCGTAGCCTAACGTTGTCCGAAGGTGGTATAATGAAGATTACGTTATAAAACAGGGATGCTCTCTTGATAAATCTAGGTCTCTAGTACCTAGTTCTATCCTGGCGATCCCTCAGAAGTCAACACAAAGAGGCAGCACTATGTTGTGAGGGATAGGCTATGGCCCTCTCACACCACAGCGCTGTGCTCGCAAAGTAAACCCACCCGAAGACAACTTAGGCTCCCACAGTACCTGTCGATGTCGTGCAGGGCTTAGCTAACACTGCACACATCGGAGACAACGACACAGTAACCTTACCCCTAGTCTAGCTTTAGATAACCAAGCAGAATCACTCAACACCTTGCCAGGGAGACATATACCGGTCTACAACCTTCCCGAGAGAGGACACATACGGAAAAGTCCGTCTCTCAAAAACCTCAATAAAGCCTAATACCTCCTTAACCTAATACATGGAAATCTCTGAGAGCTTCGCGTACAATACGACTGGTCGACGGTGAACGTCTATGCTGAAACCAGAAGGGATGTTGAGTTTAATAAAGATTAGAGAATGAGAAAGGAGAAGTCGAGAGAGAGAAATAGTATGCAAAGTGGCGAGTATGGGGGACAGAATTGCAAAGGATGTAGGCGATACGCGTGTCAGGCAAGCTCTGAGCTGGTAAAGAACACGATGCCGCGACGGGAAGGGACTAGTTGACCACCCGGCCGCCAACGCCGTCAGCGCCCAAGCGAGCCGCGTCATAGCTCACTCCGCTGCCAGGTGTACTCCCTCACCCTCTCTCGCTCGCCTCCCACACAAGCAACATTTATATTATAGCGAATATAAAATATAAGGCGCGGTCACAGACCAAAACAAAGACCATTTCTAGACTGTCTGTGGCAACACGGCACTAATTAAATAAAGCAGATCATTCTAGGACAACTGTAGCCCATCCCCCCATCCTGGCGAGCACTAGCGAGCTGCAATGCCCCACGCAACCATTCTGCTAATGCCGGGAGGAGTCACACCCCCCCTAAGATATGGGACACTCAACCATGAGCCCATATCTGAACAGGCAGAATGTCGCTAGAATCTGCCACTCCTAACCACTCTGCCACTCATGGAATGCAAGCTCAGTCTCCTCAAAAAAAAATACAACATTTATATAAAAAAAAATCTTATCACCCTTCCCAAATATAATACATTAATTCATAACATTGTGCTCCCAGAGCGAGCTTTAACCCGGTGAGACCCAGCGTCGCACGTGATGCGTCGGCAGTGTTTGATCACCAACTCCCAGCGAAGCATCACGTGCGTCCGACATATAAAAAACACTTACGTGGCTCGTAAGGTAGGAAATGGCGGGAGAATAGGAGGGGTAGGTACCGTAGTGTGTGTGGGAGCCGGGCCAGTAGGTGTGAGCGGGCCGAGACAGCCGCGCGGCTGGTGGTGGTGGGCTTAGTGGGGATACTTTACACCCTTAGTTCACCGCCACTTTGAACCTTCATTACTCCGGTCGTATGGGAGCTAGAGGCTTGAGATTTATGTGAGACACTCCTTAGGATGTATGCCGTACAATGCCATACTCAGTTTTTACCCTAGTGCTCCCGGGCGGGTGGTCATGCGAGGGAGACGAACTTTCGACCCCCGCCCCCCAAATGACCGAAATGAGTTTTTTTTATTTTTTTATTCATTTCTCACCATTCTCTTCCATTTTGGCTCAACAAATTTGTTTGAGGCTCCCCCCGCCCCCCCCCCCCACCGGCCCCCCCCCCCCCAAAAAAAGTCAGAGGTGATTTTTTTTTTGTTTTTTTTTTCATTTCTCATCCTTGTCTTCCATTTTAGCAAACAAGAAAAAGAAGTGAAAATGGCTTGGGACTGGGGTGAACAAAATATTATAACTAGCCGGGGCTCAACAGGTTAAGAAGCACAGCCTACTGAGGGAAAATCATCTGCACTCAGTACTCAGCTACAATATTATCTTAAAATTAATTATAAAAAAGAAAGAGTTTTTATTTAATTTTTCATATTTTATTTTAATGTTGTTTTTGGCGGCTACTATAGATGTAGCCTAATTTTCTTCTAATCAAAGCCAACAACTCCTGCCCTGCGACCCTACGCTGATGCTACACACGCGAGCCAACAAGCACCAGCGCAAAATACACCGCGAGCCAAGACAGGAGGCTATACCAACATACTGTGGTAGCCTACCCCGGATCCTCCACCCGCGACAAACAGTCCGCAATCACATTCTCACAACCGGCAATATGGCGAATGTCTAAGTTGTACTCTTGCAACATGAGCGACCATCTGGTCAGCGGCTCGCTTGGTGTAGTGACTAGCGTCTCGGACTTCCACCCAGAAGGCCCGGGTTTGCGCACAGCGGCGCATTAAAGATTTTTCACAAGCACTGAGTCGTTACCATCCCTCATGAGCAAAGGGATGGGGTAGTAGTACAGGTCCCCAATGGAAATACGCCTAATCGGCCTTATTGAGCTATCCTTAGCTAGCTTAGCATGCGCTAGCTTTAAGAACTATAATTATTATTATTATTATATTCCGGTTGTGGAATTGATTGAGGAATTTAAGCGGGTGGTGGTCGGTATACACTACCACGACTGGCCCATAGGCAGGAATATAGACCTCAAAGTGTCTGAGCGCTAACACGATTGCCAGCAGTTCCTTTTCAACAACCGAATAGTTTTTCTGTGCTGAATTAAATTTCTTTGAAAAGAAACTGACTGGATGCTCAAGACCTTCCTCGTCTGTCTGCAAAAGTACGGCACCAGCCCCTACTCCGCTGGCATCAATCGCCAACTGAAATTGTCGTTCAAAGTCCGGGGCCCTGAGGATAGGGTGAGTGCATAAAAGGTGTTTAACTACTCGAAACGCCTGCTCACACTCAGGTGCCCAGCGGAACTTTTTATCTTTGGCTAGTACATCTGTCAAAGGAGCTAACACAGTAGAATAGCCTCTTATAAAGCGGCGGTAATACCCAATCATGCCCAAAAATCTCATGATCTGCCGCTTGGTGGTCGGCCTGGGGAACAAGTCGATAGCCTGTATCTTCTGTTGGGGCGGGCTCACCTGCCCTAACCCAACCACAAACCCCAGATACTGCACCGTGGCTTGCACAAAGTCACACTTGCCCAGATTAACCACCAAGCCTGCTTTACTAAGTTGACTAAATAAGGCTTCTATGTGCTCACAGTGACTTTGGAAATCGTTGTCATAAATGATCACGTCATCAAGGTAGACAGTACAGTTTGGGATGTCTGCTACGATGTCGTTCATTAAGCTCTGTAAAGTGGCCGGTGCATTTTTCAGACCATATGGCATCACGTTGCAACGGTAAGTACTGCCATCCACCACAAACCCGCACACCTCTTTAGCCCGCTCAGACAGTGGTACTTGCCAGTAGCCTTTGACGAGGTCTACCTTGGTCAAGTACCTTGCTTTCCCGATCTTATCCACACTGTCATCCACCCGGGGAAGAGGATATGCATTGGTGGGGGTCAACCCGTTCAACCGCCTAAAGTCAATGCAGAACCAAACTTTTCCATCAGGTTTGGGCTGCAGAGTGACAGGAGAAGTCCACCGTACTGCCCCCTTCTCGATCAAGCCTCTCGCCAGCATATACTCCAGCTCATCCCTGAGCGCTGGGAGTTTAATGGGTGGCACCCGATAAGGTATCGACTTGAAGGGGGGGTGCTCTCCTACATCGACGTCATGCACCGCTTGAGTAGTGAGGCCTGGGTGCTCGGCAAATACAGTGGGGTATGAATCGAACAGGCGCTGCACTGCCACCTGCTGTTCCTCCGGCAGGTGCGCCAGAGCATCATGCGCACATTGGCTCGAATTCCCCGCCCACTGATCAGCCGAGACATGACAATCCCAGTTATCATCCACCTGATCATTGCTGCCCCCCTCTCCTTCTCCACCATGACCGCAGCAGGTCAACACAGGGACAGCTAGTGACTCAGGTGGGCGCCTCACATACTCCTTCAACAAATTAATGTGGCATAGTTGGTTACGCTTCTTCCGGTCTGGAGTGGCAACGAGGTAATCTAGATCGGAGATCTTTGACACCACCCGATAAGGCCCAGCGTACTTGGCAGCCAGAGGATGACCTGCCAAAGGCAACAGGACCAACACCTCTTGACCTACCTGAAACTCCCGGAGTTTCGCCTTAGTTTCGTACCTGTCCTTCATACGGGCCTGCGAACTCACCAAATTACGCCCGGCCAGCTCCAGACTTCTAAGCATTCTCTCTCTGCTCTCGAGGACGTATCTCAACATAGAACATGGCTTAGCGGTACCCTCCCAAATCTCCTTCACCATGTGGAGAGGGCCCCTCACCTGATGCCCGAAAACAAGCTCATTCGGACTGAAACCGAGACTCTCTCCAGGTACTTCTCTTGCCGCGAACAAAACATACGGCAGACCAAGGTCCCAATCCTTTCCGTTCTCTGCGCAATAACATCGAAGCATGCTTTTCAGCGTGGCGTGCCACCTCTCCAACACCCCTTGACTCTCCGGGTGATACGCAGAAGAGACGACAGTGCTGATGCCATGCTGAATCATAGTTTGTTTGAACAGATTAGAGGTAAAATTAGAACCTTGGTCCGATTGCACCTCTTGCGGGTAACCATACCGCGAGCAATACAAGAGCAGGTTCCGGACAACAGTTTTCGCCGTGCCATTTCTCATTGGATATGCATCAGGATAACGAGTGGCCACATCCATGATAGTTAATAGAAATTTATTACCGGCACTAGTAGGGGGTAGGGGTCCGACCATATCAATGATGACCTTACTGAAGGGCGGTCCACTGACAGGAATGGGGTGCAACGGGGCTCTCGGAATTGTTTGGTTAGGTTTTTCAACCCTCTGGCACGTATGACACCTTGCTATCCAGGTTACCACCTGCCCCTTCAACCCCGGCCACCAAAACCATTTTTCTAAATCCGCCACCGTTTTTCTCACCCCTAGATGTCCTGCCAGTGATATGTCATGCGCCAACCTCAGTAGGCTATCCCTGCACTCCCGTGGCACCACCAACTGGTCCACTACTCCGGACCCCTCTTGCCAACTACGTTTAGGGTCTTGAAAACGCCTATAGAGGATGCCTTCTAAATAAAAAAAATCTCCTGGCTGTGCATCGCCGTCCTCGTCGAGCTCTACAGCTCCATTAGCACACGTTTGGAGCTCAGGGTCCTCTAGTTGCAACCGACGTATATCTGAGGGTGCCAAGCGATCTAACTGCTCCCGGAGCAATGCATGACCTTCCCCGATACTGGGCTGCTCCCTCTGTCTCTCTCGATGTACATAACGTTGCTGTCGTGGAGACTCGTCATGCCCAGCCTCGTCACTCTCGATGACAGGCCCAGGGGCTACTCCAGTATTAAGTAATGGTGCTAATACTGAATCACCCAGGAGAGCCGCCGAGTCAAAACTCTTAAAACCAACTCCAGCTTTAGCCTCCTCCTGTTGATCGTTCCTCCGCTGGTCTGAAGACGGAGGACTAGGCTGTGACACTTTAGCTGCCCGAGCTCGGGTGACAACACACGCCATGGGTTGTGTCTGGCACCGCTCGACCCACTCTTGCTCTTCCCTACTCACGTCGGCCGGCCTCGGCAACGACTAAGGGTAGAACCTCAGAAGCGGGCATTGCAAAGTCGTTGCCGAGAAGAAGGTCGACGCCCTCCACTGGCAGTTTCTCCACAATCCCGACATCCAATTCACGTGCCACACCATCCACCTCCAACTCCAACCGCACCAGCGGGTATGACCGAGTTGCATTAATATCCTGCACCACCACCACCCGAGCCGCGTTTATAGGGTAGCCAGTCAAGTTTTTCATCAGAGTCTGGGAAGCACCTGTATCACGCAAGACCTCTACTCCATGCTTGCGCCCCGCCCACATCACGCAACCCCGCCCTCTATGGTCGCAAAAAACATCCTGAGCAGGGTTCGAGCCTCCCAGGTGCTTCTGCATTGGCTGTGCCTCAGCCTCTGACGAACTGCCCCGGGCAAACTCAGATGACTTCGGAGACACACCAATGTTGCAGGCCAAAGACACAGCTGCTGTAGGTGGTTTGCTAGGACAGACTCTTGCAAAGTGCCCCTTTTAATGACAATGATAACACTCCAACTCCCCTTTGGGCTTCCCTTGGTACTGGGAAGGGCCCGGCCCCTTCTTAAATGGGACGGTGCTAGTCTTGTGGTCAGTCTTGGTATCATGGCTCTTGTACTTGTTTGCATAAGGTATATCACTAACTCGGGGGGGTGGGGCGTCACGCCCCTTGTTACCTGCCTCACTACGCTGGGCAGACCCGCACCCACGAATTAGTGATAGCCGGAGGTCAGCCATCTCAGCTGCCTCCTGTAGAGTTTTTGGTTGCTTTTCTTTCAGGTTTAACGTCAGGTCGCCGCCCGTACATTTGAAAAACTGCTCTAAAAGCACCAACTGTTTAATGGCGTCAAACGTAGTAGCTTTCTCCGACCTCAGCCAATTCCCAAAAGCATTGGACAGCTCCCGGGCATGTTCCAAAAAGGTGCTCTCCCGACCCTTGGCAACACCCCGGAACTTCAACCTGTACGTCTCTGGTTGTAGTTCGTATGCTCTCAGGGCAGCCTCCTTGAGTTCCTCGTAGATAATACACGAATCTATCGGCAATGCATCATAAGCCCTGAGTCCCTTGCCCACAAGTCTAGAGGAAACAAGGGCTGCCCACTTCTCCCCAGGCCACTGGTGGATCTTGCACTTCTTCTCGAATCGTGTGAAAAATTCTGTTACACCACTCTCATCAAACACCGGAACCAGTTTCAATAAGTGCGAGAGAGACTGCTCATGAACACGGTTACCAGCCCCAAGTCGCTGTCCCGTTGTCTCTACTCGCGACTTCTCTACGTCCATGTCGGCACAGTACCTAGTCGACTCTAAATCAGCTTGGATTTTTGCTAGCTCTATGTGCTGAGACTGCTGACTGATAGTTTTCTCTCTTCTATCTTGGCTAATTCTATTTGCTGCTGGATCTTAGCTAATTCGAGCTGAAGCAATAATTCGGGAGTTAACCCTTGAGGAGGTGAAGGTGCTACAATGTTTGAAATTACCGGTGATCCCCCCAGGGGCAACCCACCCTGCCAGTCACCACCCAACTGCGGAAGCGTACCCGGGGTCGGCAAACTACTGGGATGGCTGGGAGTCGAGTGTAGGGGAAGCATGGCCGAAGGGCTCTGAGCACTCAACCCATCTCGCTCACCAGTCACCCTGCCCAGTACACACGTTATCAAGTTATCCTTGGTCATGCTGCTAGTAACCGCATGACCGATAGCTGTGGCCAGGCATTAACCCTTAATTAGCGGCGAGCAACATAAGTCGAGTTAAATAAAGCTGGACTATGTGGCGGCGCTCGACATAGGTCGAGTGGCAATTTCAGCACGTAATGTGGCTGAGAGAGAGAGACAAGTGGTGGCAGGAGACTAGCGAGCGTATGACTGCTCCAGACCACCGCGGCGAACCTACTGACACAAATCTCAGCTCCCTCCTCCCTCTCTCACTCGCTACATACTCAATTATGTACCGAAAGTACCGAATTACCTGCTTTTTGCACTCGCGTTGCACGGTTATTGCAAGAAAACTATCCATCATACAAGGATCGTTATGGTGTCATTCGAAAGCTCTGTTTATGCCCTTTCAGGGATAGGTACTTGTTTTACGTTCTGGGTCTTATTTAGGCATGAAAATGATCACGTAAACAGCCCTATTTTGGCTAAAAACACCCCGCTGTGCGGTACATATAAATAAACCGCATTGGCCGCTCGTAAGGTGTTAAATACCGTACCGATCCATACCCTCCAACCGCTCGGCAGTAACAGGCCATTGCAAAAATATCCTAGCATCCTCCTCACAGTTCACCCGATTAACCCTTTCATCATGCTGCTGTTCTCCCGACATTACGTACTGTGCCTCCATTCTCCTCTGACCCGGTATAAGACATGATGCTCACAAAAATTTCTCACCACAATATTCAGAAAAGAAGTACCCCAAACTCTTATATAGCACTATTCACTTGCCAAAAATGTCTGAAGACTCTCAAGTGCTATACTACTTTGCCAAAAAAAAATTAACGTGCCCACTATATTCCTCAATAAAACAAATGACCACAACAATCCTGCAATTATCTCTTAGTTCACAAGATCCTGAGCTAGGTCGCCATTTGTTACGATCCAGGTTCTCAAAGACACAGGGCTCTTCAACATTGGACTAGATAATGGCAAAATGCAACAACGGTAACACTAGATCCAACCCCTGCCTTAAACACTGGAAAACAAAACACCATTACCGCCCTGAGTCGTGCCTGGACAACGAGGTATCCTATGACTCGGTAACTGGTGCACACACACTAGGCTGACGCTCGATGAAACAGCCTATTCTCAAACAGTAAAAGATTACTCGATTAGGTTACACAAAGAAAAGATAGTTAACGTGATTAATTAACGTTACGGTAGATACTCAAATAACTGGCACTCCTGTATTAAAGAAAGTGCAATGCTAGTTCTGCAACATCAACTGGAAACTTCTGAAATAAGTCTGATGCTGGGAAGATGTTCGTAAAGAATCTTGAACAATTATAATGCAGAATACGGGTCACAATAAATACTAGGACATATAGTAATAATAGGCAGGCGAATAATAAAGACTGCGCAAAGGTAGTAATGCTCGACAACTAAAGAAATGCTTCGTGACACAACGCAACAGCCTACTAGGGTTGTGCAACTCAACAACAACCTCGGCTCAAAAGTGCAGTGAATAATAATGTTGCATACATATAATAATGGGGGCTTATCTCTAACCAGTGTCTGCTCAGTTAATAAAGTCTAGCTGGGGTATCAAGGCAGGGCAACAATGGGCGAGCATGCGGCTCGTAGCCTAACGTTGTCCGAAGGTGGTATAATGAAGATTACGTTATAAGACGGGGATGCTCTCTTGATAAATCTAGGTCTCTAGTACCTAGTTCTATCCTGGCGATCCCTCAGAAGTCAACACAAAGAGGCAGCACTATGTTGTGAGGGATAGGCTATGGCCCTCTCACACCACAGCGCTGTGCTCGCAAAGTAAACCCACCCGAAGACAACTTAGGCTCCCACAGTACCTGTCGATGTCGTGCAGGGCTTAGCTAACACTGCACACATCGGAGACAACGACACAGTAACCTTACCCCTAGTCTAGCTTTAGATAACCAAGCAGAATCACTCAACACCTTGCCAGGGAGACATATACCGGTCTACAACCTTCCCGAGAGAGGACACATACGGAAATGTCCGTCTCTCAAAAACCTCAATAAAGCCTAATACCTCCTTAACCTAATACATGGAAATCTCTGAGAGCTTCGCGTACAATACGACTGGTCGACGGTGAACGTCTATGCTGAAACCAGAAGGGATGTTGAGTTTAATAAAGATTAGAGAATGAGAAAGGAGAAGTCGAGAGAGAGAAATAGTATGCAAAGTGGCGAGTATGGGGGACAGAATTGCAAAGGATGTAAGCGATACGCATGTCAGGCAAGCTCTGAGCTGGTAAAGAACACGATGCCGCAACGGGAAGGGACTAGTTGACCACCCGGCCGCCAACGCCGTCAGCGCCCAAGCGAGCCGCGTCATAGCTCACCCCGCTGCCAGGTGTACTCCCTCACCCTATCTCGCTCGCCTCCCTCACAAGCAACATTTATATTATAGCGAATATAAAATATAAGGCGCAGTCACAGACCAAAACAAAGACCATTTCTAGACTGTCTGTGGCAACACGACACTAATTAAATAAAGCAGATCATTCTAGGACAACTGTAGCCCATCCCCCCATCCTGGCGAGCGCTAGCGAGCTGCAATGCCCCACGCAACCATTCTGCTAACGCCGGGAGGCGTCACAAGTGGTTATTTAGCTGCAAGTGGTGTAGCTATTTTATCATTAATTCACTTAGTTTATGTCTATCCGCAGCCCTTCTCACAATCAAAACACACACTTATGTAGCAAAATATATATTTCGACGTCATATACTTGAGATATCAATGAGATTAAATGCGAGCTGTAAAGAGGCTGACAATTTACCTCCGTCAAAAAACGGTGTGGAGTTACTCGTAGAGACAGATTGAGGAATGAAGAGATACGTAGGAGAGTGGGGCAGCAGGAACATTTGTCAGCCAGAGTGGACAGAAGGGTGCTGAGCTGGTATGGTCATGTTGAACGAATGGGAGATGAAAGGCTTACAAAGAGAATATGTGAGTCAGGTACAAGGGGAGATAGAAGGGCAGGAAGACCCCCATTGAGATGGAGAGACTGTGTAAGAAAGGCTTTGGATGATAGAGGAATGACTATAGATCAGGCAGGGGAAGTGGTGGACAGGAGTGAATGGAGAATGCTTGTGAATAGTTGAGTGAACACGTGGTCATTTGGAGTAAGGGGTCGGGCGCAAGTTGGACTAGATAATAGTCCATCAGGCGCCTGGCCCGGGGAGACAATTAATATGAAGGGTGTGCCTGGAAGTGTGGTGGGAGGGCTTGTGGCTTTGGCTCCGCTGCATGTCTGCCTGCCGAGATCGGAACCTCTCCGGGTGGTCAGGGGCCGGGGGAGTGCTGGAGCGACCTTGGTAACCCTGGTCTCTGGGTCTTCTCCTGGGTGACCTGGATGTGTGAGAGTTTGTGTTTTTTATCTGTGTTTATTTTTTGTTTTATGTTGTTTTTGTGTTTTCCCTGTTCTTGCTCTGTCTTGAGTCGGCTACCCCCAAAATGGGGATTGGGCCTGAGCATATAGATAGATAGATAGATAGATAGAAAAAACGGTGCTTCCCACCCAGTGCGGGAAGCATCCTAGCTCCGTCAAACGGTGAGATTTGTGCTGGAGAAAGGCGGTAGCTCCATTTTTTGCGGTAGAATGGCGAGAATTGGCCCAGTGTGATACCCCCTTAAGGAAACCATACTGGCGACCTGAAAGTAGACCATGGGAAGGTAAATGCTTAAGAAATTTTGAATTAAGAATAGTTTATTTTTTGTTAGCGATGCAAGAGAAGAGAGCAATTAGATGATAGTTGGAGGGTTGAGAGTGGTCACCCTTCTTTGGGACAGGATGAATGAGGGCAAACTTCCTGGCTCGGTACTACCACCAGTCGGCACCGGGGACAAGACATCAGTGTCTGGGGCTGGCCGTAGCGCATGCTTCGAACTTCCCAGGACCACTCATCCCCTGCCTTGGCTCCCTAGTCCGAAAACTTCTCCTAAAGGTACGCACAACTAACGACACAGGCAGGGCAGCTGCTGCAACCTTAACCTTGGGATAGTTTGACTTTACATATCTGGTTTGCTTACATGCGTAACATATGACTTGTCTTGAACCATTCGATGATGCAGAATTTTCATGATGTTTGTCTCCACCTTCACTGTGGCGTGAGGGACCTGAGGCACTAGCCGAGGAAGCCCCGCCCCCGCCATGCCGAACCTGCCCGTCGTGACCTATGTGGGAGGAAGTGAACTTGCCTCGCTCAGTATATCCCTTTGTTGCCAGAACTTTATCCATTGTATCACAAAGCTTACTGGGTTCTCACAAATTTTCTGACAAATCTCCTTCTCAACATTGTAGATGAAATTCTCTAACAAAAACAACTCCCGCATCTCTTGTATTGTTCTGACGTTTTCACTCAACAACCAGCGGTCTAATGTGTTGTCCAGATACTTTATCAAACTTGTCTTGGCTATCATGGGGCCTCTTCATGGCTCCCCTAAGCAACAAGCAATAAGCCTCCGGCCATAACTCGTTAGCTTTGAGAATAACCTGCTTAAACCCATCATAATTCTCCAAGGCATCTACAAACATTCTGTTATACACCTCTAACGCTGTTCCTTAACACATTAGCTACCAATGTCACCCAGTGGTCTCACGGCCACTCAAACTCCCTGGCCTTCTTTTCAAACCTAAGAAATCAGTCAAATCACTCTGTGACCTTCATTTCATCAAATGCCGGAATAGTTTCAGGCCCTCCGGTACCTTTCCCCCTTGAGTATTTCCCGCCTCCTACTTCAACTTTTATCTTTTCTAATTCCAACCCTCCGCATTCTCTTCGCTCTTTTTTCCTTTCCTGTCTATCTATCTCTTCTCTCTCTCTCCTCTCCTCTCTTTCCCTCTCTACTATTTTCTCTTGCATTTCCAACTCTTTCAATTTTTTAGTGCCTTTGCAGGATTCAACTGAGGCATGATATGGGTACCGGTCGTTCATAGTAGTGGAAAAGCATCTGGGATCAAACAGAGGGGGCTGATATGTTGAGGAAATGAGCGATGACCATCCACAACCACGGTTATGGAAAAGCCTGAAAGGAAATTAGAGATAAAGGCACAGATAGAGGGATAGAAGCATAAGGAGGGCAGTTTGTGAATATGTGCTTTGTGACAGATTCTATCAAAGGCATTCAATATGTCTAGTGCAATAGAGAAGGTCTCACCGAAGTCCAGGAAGGAGGATGACCAAGAGGTAGTAAGGTAAGAAAGGAGATCACCAATAGAGCATCAATTAAGGAAACCATACTGGTAATCTGAAAGAAGATAATTGGAAGACAAATGCTTAAGAAATTTTGAATTAAGAATAGATTAAACAATTTAGCGATGCAGGAAATTAGAGCAATTGGACGACATAATTATGGAGGCTTGCGAGCGGTCTCCCTTCTTTGGGACAGTTGGGGTGACAAACCATGCATAGATGTGGGAGACGTGGTGGCTCCGAACCAATCAGGACGAGCTGGTGTAAGGGCTTCCCATTAAAAGAAATGGTTTCAATTCGTTTAGCTAAGAATATACTGAATAGTCATATACAATCTCATCTTGTATTACTTATACTGTTATACAGTGGAATACAGTGATATATGATTATTGTAGCAACATGCAACTATAGTGGTGCCTTTTTTCTTCCTTTTTGTGTAAATCCACTAGTGTTAGACACAATACATTAGTGAGACAAATATGCTCAGTTCAGTTCAGTTGATTGGCGGGAGTAATGCCTTTTAAGCGGCATTCCCTGATGTAGGGTTCTCATGGTCAGTGTCTTTTTCTTATTTTATCTAAATATTTCCTACACTCTTTTGTTTCATATTTGCCAGAAATCATGCAGGGTTGTTTGGGTTTCTCCCTTTATCTGGTTTGTTGGAGAGCAGGAAGCAAATAATTAAGGGGAAGTATTCGTCTTGTTTCTGAACCCCCTTCTTCTTCAAGCTTAGCCCCATTAGTTTTCAAATATTACTAATTTCACCAATTTGTTGTCAATATTAAGACCTTTCGTGCCATTTAGGTGTCGACTTTTTCCTGGCGAGCGATAGCGAACCTGTAATTTAGCAGGAACTGGCCTTTGGCCGGGACATTTTTCTCCCGAAAAATTTACAAATATATATTGAAAGGGGGCCTTTGGGATGGCGTTCTTTTAAGCTATACCGGTAATAATAAAAAAAATAATAAAGAATTAAAATTAAGTCCCTTTAAATTTTCGTCCTTCTTGTCTGGCTGCTGCAGTGGTGGGGTTCTCCTCCTTTCCTCGCTGTACACTGGACAATACAGCAACAGTGTTTTTGGTCCGCGTTCACATCTCTACACATGATGCACTCCATGGTATAAGGACTGCTTCTTATTGTCTTTATACCATGATGCACTCCGTTGTCTCGTTGTGGAACCTCCTCCTATTTCCGCAGTTCATGTTGCTGCTCCTGCACTTGAACAGGATCACGAAAGCCTCCCTTTTTCTGTCCCACTCAGGTCAGGTCAGGTGGAGGTATTGAGGGATTAGCCTTTACAACGGCACCTCGTATCTACATTCTGAAGAGTGTTGAGAGGGGAGAAGGAGTGTTGGAGAGGGAGGAAGCTGTTGGAGTGGTTTTGTTATGTTTGTTATTAGTCTGCATACGTCGTCGAGGTGTTCTCTTGGCGTCCCATCTCCTCCTTTTCTTCTTTCTTGAGTCGAAGGGCCGGAGGGTCTCTGTTGGCTGGACCCTCTCTCACCCTGCTGCGTCGTCTACATCTCTCCTCTCCTTTCTCTGTTCATACTTAGACTTGTTTTGTTTTCTTCCATTTCTTGCACCCATGGTTTCGTATCCCACATTCTCACCTGTATCTTTATCTCTTCATGTGTCACCTTCTCTCCTCTTATCCCAACCATTCTTCTATAGTCTGTTAATCCTTTTATCCATCTATTTCTCTTTCATCTCTGCTAAATTGTTTCGTTTTTCTCTTAAAATAGTTCCTGCTATCATTTATTGTAATTCCTGAATACTTGATAGTGTTGCTAATCCTTATTCCTTTCAATTGCCTGTGGCTTTTCCTTCATATTAAATATAATCATATTACGCTCTACTGGTACTCTTCACCGTCTCTCACTCTCTCTGCGTCTTTTATACTCGTTGCTAACAACAATGTGAAAAAGATGTTCACCTCTGGCAGGAAGCATGGTAATTGGCAAATAAGGATTTAATGTATGCTGAATTGAAATAGGTTAGAACACATTGGATAGGATAAAGGTAACCTTCTCTAACATACAGTATGATATATATATGTGTTTTTACCAAATATGTACAGTATATAAGTGTGGTGAGCTTTGTGTAATTTGTGGGCTGCAACGCTAATAACAATGATTTGCAGACGGAAGCACAGTAGAAACACTGGAAATATAGTAAAACAAAAAAAGTGCAATGTGCAACAGAGCAAAGAAAACTTAGTGACATCTGCTGGCGAAAACAACAACTAGGATGGCTTGATACAGAAATGTTTGTGTATTTTCACGTGTACCACTATTGTAGCATGAAACGTAGTGTTAGGTAAACTTAGTTATAGCACATTTTCGTGATAATTTTATGGGCCTGTGTACACCTGGGTGTACCCGGGGTCGACCCAGGCCCAGAGGCTCATGTGGCTGTTTTTTCGCCAGTCAGTGAAGTCATCCGGAACTGGGTGTACAGTCGAGGGTACAGTACCTGAGTAGGGCTGGGTTAGCCAAGGCCAAGTAGCCTGGTGACGATTTGGGTGTATCCAGGTCAGTTGTCTTGCGAAAATGCGCTATTACAATAAGCATGTTGCGGGATTGACAAAAAAAAAAAAAGCATGGGAGGTTTGGAGAGCATCAGACACCTTCAAGTATCGGTTCAGAAGTTCAGCAGATAATCTCAATCCTCAAATATACTGAGTACTGATAATACTACAGATAATGAAATATTTTGAAATATTAGGTATACCCTCTATTTTTCTCTTGCAATTGTGCCGCCATCTTTCGTGTGTGCTAATTACTAATCTATTTTGTGTTATTAAATTCACTCCAACACCAAACACCTCCCAATGAAATTAATGAAAGCAAGCATGTGATCCACCGGTATTCGAACCTGGGTTACCACATACAGATTTTAAATACTAACCATTACACCATCAAGGCAGTTATCTCATAACTGTGATGGCACTTCTTCCCCTCTTTACTTGTATTCTTTGCACGAAACTATGTGATCACGTGACCAGGTGACGTCACTTTTTCCGCTATATCTTGTACTGTACTGTACTATCTTTAATCTTCGATGTCCATATTTCAGCCTAGCCATTATTGTGGTATGTACACTCGGATACCATAGTCTCTAACCCACTCACAAATATTCGAACACTTTACCTATTCCTAGTTATGGAAGTATATCTCTGGAAGTGAATTTATGAATATATTTTCCTATAAATCATCTGCAAAAACTATGTATACAATTGATTGAAAAGCAAGTTCTATCCAAAACTCAATCCATATAGTTATAATTGCATACAGAAAAACAATGGAGGTCCACGAATTCTTACGACTATGGTATCCGAGTGTACTATCAACGACAAAAGTTCGTTCCTATAACCAGTCACTGTGTGAACCCGAAACACCTGATGATCGAAAAAAAACGAAGCCTTTGTTGGGTATATATTACACATCTTTCAGATGCTTCGTATTCAACCCACAGGTGTTTCGGATTTATACAGTGTTTGTTTGCGGGACGAACTTTTGTCGTTGATAGAACAGTACAGTTGCAGTCATTAATTATTATAGATTGTTAAGCCTCATAACATTTAATAGAACCTGATAAATACAAATTAATATCAGGTAGAGAATAAATAAAGAGTTTCAATTCAACCCGAGACAGCTTCGGAAAAAATATGAATCACCATAAATATCCGCTACTGTACAGTCCAGTCACTGTTATTAATGTTGTTATTAAGCTGTTTAATGTTAAATTAAAAATCCTTATTATATTTGTTTACCTGAGATATGTATTTTGGTGGTTCCTTTATATTGTTCGGGGATTCAAAATTGATTAGAATTAATGACCGCGGTTGTTCGCCTGCTGCTTCCCTGACGTATTGATTGGTTAGTTAACGGGGCCCACCTCGCTTTGTTTTATCTTTCTCTCCCTCTCTCTTTGGCTTGTATACAGTCGGCCCCATTCAGCCCACTGTTTTAAGATGTTTACCCCCATCCAGGTGTCAATATTTTCGTGGCGAGCGGTAGCGAGCCAGCATATATGTATATTTTTGTTGTTGAAAGCAAGCTAATTTGTACATTTTTCGGTAGAAAAATGTCTCCGGCGAAGCCATATTTTTCCATACAATGCTGGCTCGCTATCTATCACTCGCCAGGAAGAAATCGACACCTGGATGGGGATTAACGTCTTAAAACAGTCGGCTGAATGGGGCCGAATGGATACAAGCCAAGGAAAGAGAGAAAAGGAGAGAAAGATAAACAAATAAAACGGTGACCCCCTTAACGGAATCACCCCATCTTGCAGATTCCTTGCAGGCAATACAGTTCAAAGGCTGGTAGTTTCCTCTACTCTTTTGTTTGCAATGTGGAAGTTTCTGGCCCTTTGTTCACTATAGCTATACCCTATTCCAAGTTAGTAGACCAAATCTCTTGAACATTAACCTCTATAACTCACAAACGACTGAGTAATCGAGCTAATATTTCGACCATATGGGAAGGGTCAGCCAGGGAATAGGTATGGAGATTTACAACCCATTTTCTCTAGTCCTTCTTGAGTTACAGATGTTAGGGTTCACAATTTCTGGACTACCTATTCGGAACAGGGTATAGCACAATTACCTGGTACAATTTCACTCGTGCCCTGGAGTGTACAGGGGTGGTCATTAATCCTGATATATACATTTTCGAGTCTGTCTTAGGCTGAATGGAATCATCTTATTATTGCTTACCTAGTGTGCACATTTCGGAGCTTGGTTTAATCAATTCGAAGCTTAACCCCTTCACCACGATTGCACCTTCTTACATTTGATTCTGGCTTAAATTATACGATTTTATGCAGTTTAAGAAGGACCTGTATTATTCAGAGGAATTATCGAGATATTATTTACCCCTTTAATTCATAGAGGTAGATTTTAAGTTGAAGAAAGTCGTCTTATGGTACGGTAACCAGAATATGATGAAAACTACTTCATCGTGCTGAAGGGGTTAAGAATGTATGAGTATAATCGACCGCGACTGTACATATCATCACTCATTTCCACAAGTCTTCATCAGCATATAATAGACAATACCCCTCCCGGGTGTTTAAGAATACGGCCAAAGATTCAATGGCTTCGTTGCTTGGTGGTTTGTTCCGTTCCGTGGTTTGAGAGTGGATCATTTCTCAGTTCCGTGGTGATCAGTGTCCGTGCTGGGTGTGCTGTTCCTACTCCTATACTTCTTGTTCTTGGCTAAGATTTTTTTTTTATTATAAATATCGCCTGTTCAAATGTTCCTTGTCTGTGGGTAAGATTATATATTTGTATTTTATATGTGTATTGTTCGTATTCTTACACTTATTGTTTGTGAGTAAGACATTAAGAACTTTTTGCTTGAAATGTAGTTAAAGATCTAGATTACTTGGTATAATTCTAGAGGTGGCTCCAACTCGATTTGGGCATTACAATTATTGCCGTTCATCTATGTATATCCTTACTTATTGGTTACTGATATGGGTACTTATAACCGAAACTACCACTAATTATTGCCGTTCATCTATGTATATCCTTACTTATTGGTTACTGATATGGGTACTTATAACCGAAACTACCACTAATTATTTCTCAATATTTGAAGGCTATTATAGGCATTTTTTTTTTTAAAGACTCGCAGCGTTATTATACATAATTTATTAGGGAAAGTGAAGCTCTATGGAATCCTTATAATAGGTCAATATACAGGAGGCGCTACAATATAGGTAGCAAAATTATAATGGTAGTTTTGGGTTCCTATCATCATATGCTTCATTTCTATATACTTTTTATCCCCGGGAAAAAAAAAAATCTTGGTTTTTTTTATTTTTTTATTGGATTTTTTTTTATTTTTTTTATTATTCTAACAAAAAACCTAACCTAACCTAACCTAAATGTATTTGGGGGCTATTAGGTTAGGTTTTTTGGTTAGGTTAATGACCAAAACAAAAAATCCCAAGAAAATAAATGAAAAATCCCAAGATTTGGAAAAACTAAATAAGATGGTCACCAATTTTCCCATGGATTTTTTTATTTTTCCCTGTTAGTTTTCATCAATATATAGAGTTTGAAAATAATTACAACCCTCGGCGAAACCGTTTTCCCCATTATACAACGATCTTAAGACACGCCGCCCGATAGTGGGGAGGGCTATGAAGTACAGGGAAAATGAGGGGTTAAATGCGTAAAACGGCGATTAAAACGTATTTTAGCAAAACTTGGCTCGGGTTTTAAGGTATTTCTAAGGCCTAAAACCCAATATTTCGAAAACCCGAGCCAAGTTTTGGCCAAAGCTGGCTCGGATTTTGAGAGTTTGTAGACAACAAAATGACAGTAACCTCATTTAGAAATTTGGCTCAGGTTTCCCGAAATTGCAAAGGCATAAAACCCGAATTTTGGAAAACCCGAGCCAAGTTTTGGCAAAACTTGGCTCGGATTTTGCGAATTTTAAGAGTAAACAAATTACAGTAACCTAATTTAGAATTTTGGCTCGTTTCCCTAAATTGCAAACCCCAAAGCGCATCATTTTGGAAAACCCGAGCCAATTTTTGGCAAAACTTTGATCGTATTTTGAGAATCGAAAAAGACTAACTACATGTCGGAAATCGGCTCATGATTTCCCTAATTGCAAAGCCATATAACCAGATTAATCGAAAACTTAGCACTTATTTAAATCATAAATATCCAGTAACATAGACCTAGTACATTGGATACAAGCCTAATCCACACCTAACGCCTACAATGTGTCCGTAGTAGGCTACCTAGTAGGCCTACGTGGGATACAACATGGCGGTTGGGCCGGCGTCCATTTAGTAGCCTACCGGTGTTCGGCCGTATCTGTAAATACGAATGCGAGGAACTTCGAGCGAATTCCTGATCGACCGGATGCACAATCCAATCTAATTAACCTAACCTAACCTAACCTAACCTAACCTAACCGCGCCTCCGCTCGAATATGAATTAGCTCGAAGTGTCCAGATACCGTAAATACTACCGCAACTACGAATCTTGTTTCTGAAACCTAGTATATTAACCTAACCAAACAACCCAACCTATCGACAGAGATGGGCAGGTGGAGTGGACTAAAAAGCTGGTGGACAGACCTCGGGAGACAGGTGAAAATAGCGTGTGTACGAATCGGTGCCGTCTATAGGAAGGAATTGACAACCATGTTTCGACAAAATTCCATTTTAGTACCATATATTTTTATTAGGTTTTGCCGAGGCTTAAAACACATTTTCATATTATGTTTAGAGCATATAAAATCCATATGTGTGTTCAAATATTGCAAAATAATTGGTGACCAACTTATTTAGTTATACTCAAGATTTTTTTCTTTTTTTCCCGGGGATAAAAAGTATATAGAAATGAAGCATATGATGATAGGAACCCAAAACTACCATTAGAATTTTGCTACCTATATTGTAGCGCCTCCTGTATATTGACCTTATAATATACTCACAGATTCCACTGTGGGAGAATAGTTGGAAAAACTAAATAAGATGGCCACCAATTTTCCCATGGATTTTTTATTTTTCCCTGTTAGTTTTCATCAATATATAGTGTTTGGAAATAATTGCAACCCTCGGCGAAACCGTTTTCCCCATTATACAACGATCTTAAGACACGCCGCCCGATAGTGAGGAGGGCTATGAAGTACAGGGAAAATGAGGGGTTAAATGCGTAAAACGGCGATTAAAACGTATTTTAGCAAAACTTGGCTCGGGTTTTAAGGTATTTCTAAGGCCTAAAACCCAATATTTCGAAAACCCGAGCCAAGTTTTGGGCAAAGCTGGCTCGGATTTTGAGAGTTTGTAGACAACAAAATGACAGTAAACCTCATTAGAAATTTGGCTCAGGTTTCCCGAAATTGCAAAGGCATAAAACCCGAATTTTGGAAAACCCGAGCCAAGTTTGGGCAAAACTTGGCTCTGATTTTGCGACTTTTAAGAGTAAACAAATTACAGTAACCTAATTTAGAATTTTGGCTCATGTTTCCCTAAATTGCAAACCCCAAAAAGCATAATTTTGGAAAACCCGAGCCAATTTTTGGCAAAACTTGGATCGTATTTTGAGAATCGAAAAAGACTAACTAAATGTCGGAAATCGGCTCATGATTTCCCTAATTGCAAAGCCATATAACCAGATTTATCGAAAACTTAGCACTTATTTAAAATCATAAATATCCAGTAACATAGACCTAGTACATTGGATACAAGCCTAATCCACACCTAACGCCTACAATGTGTCCGTAGTACCTAGTAGGCCTACGTGGGATACAACATAGCGGTTGGGCCGGCGCCCATTTAGTAGCCTACCGGTATTCGGCCGTATCTGTAAATACGAATGAGAGTCACTTCGAGCGAATTCCTGATCGAGCGGATGCACAATCCAACCAAATTAACATAACATAACCTAACCTAACCTAACTTAACTTAACTTAACTTAACTTAAACTAACCTAAATGCGCCTCCGCTCGAATATGAATTCGCTCGAAGTGTCCAGATACCGTAAATACTACCGCAACTACGAATCTTGTTTCTGAAACCTAGTATATTAACCTAACCAAACAACCCACCCTATCGACAGAGATGGGCAGGTGGAGTGGACTAAAAATCTGGTGGACAGACCTCGGGACACAGGTGAAAATGGCGTGTGTACGAATCGGTGCCGTCTATAGGAAGGTATTGACAACCAGGTTTCGACAAAATTCCATTTTAGTACCATATATTTTTATTAGGTTTTGCCGAGGCTTAAAACACATTTTCATATTATGTTTAGAGCATATCAAATCCATATTTGTTTTAAAATATTGCAAAATAATTGGTGACCAACTTATTTAGTTATACTGAATAGTTTTGATAGTTAACTATAGTTTTGATGTAAATACTACCACAACTACGAATCTTGGTAAATCTACAGTTATACTACCCCTCCCCCACTACCCCCCACCACCGCCCCCCTTCAAAACACGCCTTTTAGCGTGTTTTTGGATGGTTCAGCAGACGCGGAAACTGAAAAAAAAACTTATTTTGATTCAAATTTATCACCAACCAGATACGAGTTTTTCAGGTAATTTGTTGTTTTTTATTTTTTATTTGATATTCAGTGTTGTTTAATACAGAGGACCGTCACATTTTAGTATTTTTAACATTAGCCTAACCTAACTTAACCTAACCTAACCTAACCGAAAACTATCCTGTCTCGCCGACTGTCAAAACCCAGCTCACGTTCCCTGTTTATAGGTGCGCGACGGTCTAAACCCAGCTCACGTTCTCTGTTTATGGGTTCGCGAAGGTTTGTAATACTTCAATGTATCTATTTCAAGTCAAATATACATTTCCGCGCATCATCAAACCATACTAAGTCTACTACTAATAATATTAACCCATTAGTACCAACAGAATAGCGACAAAATAGGGGTAGTATAACTATAGATTTATCCGAATCTTGTTTCAGAGACCTAGTATATTAACCTAACCAAACAACCTAACCTAACCTAACCTAGACCCAGTACGTGGGATACAACACTAGCCCTTGCATGCCAGCTACTGTGGGTTCATATATTAGACATACAGTAACATCTTTGTAGAACATAACTCTTTACTCCATTCCGAACACTTTTTGTAAACATGAACACGTCCGTAGCAGAGCTCTACAAGATTGCGGGACTGAGTTTGTTTACGCGCGGGACTATTTATATCGACAAAATCGAGTTACAAAACTTATCAAAAACTATTCTACCACAACGGAATCTATGTGAGTATATTATAAGGATTCCATAGAGCTTAATAAATTATGTATAATAACGCTGCGAGTCTATTCGCAATAATTATCCAAAAAACTCTCCCTATAATTCTCCCTATTGACGGCAGTGAAATTCTTATTAATCCCTTTACTGTTAAAATAGATGCTGATTTCAATAATTCATGGGGGGGGTGATGGGGGGGGCGAAGCCCCCTCCCTCAACCCATCCTGTATCCAAAGGCAAAACAAATTGTATATAATTATACTCTGAAAACTACTTACATCTGAGTGTTTTAAGATCGTTGGATAATGGGAGAAATAAAGTTTTCCGGGGATTGTAACTAATTTCAACTACTGTATAATGATGAAAACTACCTAAAACCCATAAGAAAACCATGGGAAAACTAGTGGTAGTTTCGGTTATATTTTCCCCCATTCCTCACCGCAAACAATAGACTGCAGGCGGACTGCTAGATATACCTAAAACTACCCAAACATACCGTAGGCCAATTGATTTACCCAAAAGTAAGCAAATCGCACAAAATCAAGGCAACATTTGGCTCGGATTTTCGTATGTTTCAAGAGGGCATAATAAGGGATCCGGATGGATCCACGATGGGTTAAGGGGACCCCCAGGACTGATTGTAATCATCATCTATGTTGCCAGCAGGGGGCATTACCAAGAGTGAGATGCGATAATCCTGCGCGCAAGTTGGTATGAACGGGCTGCCGCGACCGGCCAGGTAGTCAACAAGCCTGGGAGACGAAAACATGAAGTAGCGATGTATCACAAACTTTACTCCTACAGGGGACTCTAAGGTAATTCTGCATAACTACTACTCCTGCTATTTTATGTTTAATTTGTTTTATTTGTGTATGTTAATGCTTTGTAAGTGTGTATTTTCTATTTAGAAAGTGAGGAAAGCCCAATTTATTAGTATTTGTATTATTAATTGTAATTCCGATACCTCAACAATCTAGGGGAGAGTTTGGGAATGCGGGGTTTTGGGTGGGGTAAAAATAGGGGTATTATGGGAATAACTCTAAAAATGTAATAAATACAATGGAAAAAACACCAAAATGTTGAAATCCGAGCCAAGTTTTGGCAAAATTTGGCTCGGATTTGGCCAATTTTCAGAGTCCAAAAAGGGCAAAATTGGAAAACAAAATTAGCTCGGATGTCACCCTTTTTCAGCTGAAGAAACCCCCAAAGTGTTGACCAAACTTGGCTGGTGTTTGTCGAATTTTCAGAGTCCAAAATCACAGTAACCTCATTTTGAAAGATGGCTGGGTTTTTTTTGTTTTTCTCTGTTGAAAAACGCAGTAAGGATGTGGTTAACATTAGCCTAACCTAACCTAGTATTATGGGTGGTGGCTGCCGCCCCCACACCCCGCTAATTCCATGAAATCCGAGCCAAGTTTTGTCATTAACCTAACCAAATAACCTAACCTAGTATTATGGGGTTAACATTAGCCTAACCTAACCTAACCTAACCTAACCTAGTATTATGGGTGGGGGCTGCCGCCCCCACACCCCTGCTAAATCCATGAGATCCGAGCCAAGTTTTGTCATTAACCTAACCAAATAACCTAACCTAGTATTATGGGGTTAACATTAGCCTAACCTAACCTAACCTAACCTAGTATTATGGGTGGGGGCTGCCGCCCCCACACCCCCGCTAAATTCATGAAATCCGAGCCAAGTTTTGTCATTAACCTAACCAAATAACCTAACCTAACCTCACCTAGTATTATGGGGTTATCATTAGCCTAACCTAACCTAACCTAACCTAGTATTATGGGTTTTGCCCTTTTTGGACTCTGAAAATTGGCCAAAACTTGGCTCGGATTTCAACATTTTGGGTTTTTTTCAATTGTATTTATTACATTTTTATAGTTAGGCTATTCCCACTGTCCACAATACCCCTATTTTTACCCCACCCGAAACCCTGCATTCCCAAACTCTCCCCTAAATTGTTGAGGTATCGGAATTACAATTAATAATACAAATGCTAATAAATAGGGCTTTCCTCACTTTCTAAATAGAAAATACACACTTACAAAGCATTAACATACGTGAGTGTGTGGGGGGAGGGGCCCAAAGATATGTCCCTATATAATGGGCGAAATTGGCCTTTTTGACATGGAAAAGACCCTGTAATGCAAGCCCTAAGGGTCTACTTATGGTTATATATTGAAGAAAAATAGCCATACTCGAGAAATACCGCCAAAAATACCCCTAAATGTGAGGAAAACTAACTTGGCATGAGGCCTTCCAGGAGGTTGTGTTTGAAACTGACGTCACACTTCACAGCGCATTGTGGGTACAAGTTAAAATGTATTGTTACAAATCGATATCCCAAAAACTAAATGTAGAAAAATTAGAAAGTAATAAATTCAGACAGTATGTAAAACACTGGAAGAGACAATTGTAAAAGATAATAATAATTTGTTGGGAAAATAAATCACTAGGTGAAGCTTGACTCTCATTGGCTAATGAACATCCGGGAACTTCGGGGAGGAGCCTAGCATGTAAACAAAGTGTTGTGGACTGGACTGGCTGGACAAAACTAGGACTTAACTCTGAAAATTGTATAGGGGGGTGACAATGAAATTGACAAAATGAGAAAAGTATCCCTTATCCGTGCATCTGTAGGGCCCCTTGAGTAAGGTAAGATCAACAACAAATAATTACCTAAGACAGGAATCCCGTAATCGAGGAGTAGTAGTGGTGCAGTTAACCCCGGAAATGTATAACTATTACTGCCGAAGACCGGTCATTAATGCTAGGACAATTTTTGGTGAAACTTAAGGGGGGTGACCTGCTTTTTGTTATTTCTGTCCTTTTCTCTCTTTCTCTGGCTTGTATCCATTCGGCCCCATTCAGCCAACTATTTTAAGACGTTTATCCCCATCTAGGTGTCTATTTCTTCCTGGCGAGCAATAGCGAGCCAGCATTATATGAAGAAATCCGCTTCAGACATTTTTCTATCAAAAAATTTACAAATTTAGCCTGCTGTCAAACAAAACTAAAACATATGCTGGCTCGCTACTGCTCACCAGTAAAAAATTGACACCTGGATGGGGATAAACATCTTAAAACAGTAGGCTGAATGGGGCCAAATGGATACAAGCCAGAGAAAGATAGAAAAGGACAGAACAAAAACAGGTCACCCCCCTTAAAGAGACCCCAGATAAGTTTATGTTTACGTTGTGGGACCCTCACAGAGCCGCTCTCGGGCGGCATAATGTGCGGAGGTTGTGCATGGGGTTAATGATTAGGAAGAGGATCAGGATCAGGACAAGGATTAAGGACATAATGATTGGTGATCCTAGTTCTAAAATAATCAAGAGTGGGGCTATTAAATATATCAAATGGAGGTGATTCGGGTATGCTGCACTACAACTAGTCGTTGATTGCGGGATTCCTGCTTTATTGATTTTTGTTTTGTTTCGTAATTGTTTACTATAACGGCTTCTGCTGTACTACTCCCTTACAAACTGCTCCAAATAAATAGATATGACTAGGAATCCATAGAATGTGAAATTTAGAACGGAAACGGCGATTTTTGACATTATTTGTGGACAGACGATATATAAGACGAGCTCCCCCTTGCCACATGACTCGTTGCCGCCGTTTGGGGGCTTCCGGGCATGTAGGTGGAGCGGCCAAGGTTCTTGGCCGCTCTCCCTATCACCTCCAACTAATTTTGTCATGTCCTTTTCTTTCTCCTCCTTTCTAGTTTTCGTTTTTCCCTCTTCCGCTTTCTCCTGGGGCTGCCATCAGAGGCCGGTCTCCCACCCTTGAACTTTTGTGGTCCCGTCCCTCCCTTCCCTTCCGGTTGACTTCCCTGTTTGCTTCCTTCCTTTCTCTTTAACTGCTTCGGAGGTTCTAGTTTCCTTAGGGCTTCGCCTTGGTGTCTCTGATCACTGCTGAGTTGGCAGAGTCCACCTGGCGACAGGTGCTGCCGGCCAGGGCTCGCAAGGCTCGTTGCTGGAGGATAGGCACTGTAGGGTTGCTTTGGGGTTTCTGACTCCCTTCTCTCTTCCCAGTGAGTGTGTCAGGTGACTACGCCGGCCCCGTTCTCCGTGGGACAAAGCTGCAGGACAAATGCCCGGGTTGTACAAGGTCCCTAGCTCAAAGCCGAGACCTGTCCCATCTCAATTGGCCGCATTCTGGGTTTCGTGGCCCTGCGGAGGTCTTTCTCCCTTTCATTGCCAGGGGCACCTGGTAACTGCAGTATCTTCTTCCATGCTTTACCCCCTTTTCTCTTGCTATGGTGACGACTTATGCTTTTTTCCCTGTTCTTCCCGGTTTATGGCTTCTGCTTTAGTGGTTCCGGTGAGTGAGCCCATTGTGGCATGCAGCCTGCCACTTGGGGGTCTGTTGTCTGGCTGTCAGTCCGGTTCACCGCGGGAGCACGGTGAGTCGGGGATAGTTTTGGGTGCTCTCGACCGGCCCGCTGAAATATCCCTCGGTCGTCGCTCGTCCCTCTCGTCCATTACCGTTCCAAATCCTTCTACTACCCTTCCGTCTTCGTCACGTTTTTCTCCACCCTCCACTACCCAGGATTTCATCTCCTCTCCTGTAGTTATTTCTGCGTCTTCCTCTTCTTCCTCTTTTCCCTCTAGTCATGTCCCCCTCGACCCTTTTCTGCCCTCCCTCCCTCGTTCTCTTTCCTCTTCTTCTCCAGTTTCGTCCTCTTCTCGTCCTCGCTCCTCGGTCCTCCCTATGTCCTCTCTCTTTGCACCTCCTTCCTTTACTAAGTTTTTCTCCATCCCTGCTTCTGCGCCTCTAGCCGGTGATGACCTCCTCTTCCACCTGCGTCTCCTTCAACAGGTGGGAAAGGACGTCACCTTCCACTCCCGCCATGATGCCTCCCGTCTTGTTACCGTCCAAAACGAACTTCAGGCTACTGCTATGTCCTCTATCGTCGATTGTTCTGGCACCCCCATCCCGGCTCAAAAAGATCAACGACTCAATCCTGTACAGGGACTGTCCTGATCCCCACTTCCATCTGTCTCGGGGGTCGTCCATTCGCGGATTGCGCCGACCTCGTCAAGGACATCGTTGTCGCTCAAGACCACAAGGTGGTTAGTGTGGTATGCTACACTATCCCTCCTCGCGACCTTCGCCGCCATCCCGCTAACATTGCCAAGATCTCTTTTGATGGACTTTCCCTTCCTGCCCATGTTATTGTCGGTGGTACTCGCCTCCCCGTGACTGCGTCTCTTCCCCGTCCACTCCAGTGTCGCAGCTGTTGGCGTTTCGGCCACCAGGCGAAGTTCTGCCGCACAGCCGCTGAGAGCCCACTCTGTCCGCGCTGTGCGCAGTCCGGACATGCCGTTGGCGAATGTCAGTCAACGTCCCAGTTCTGCCTTAATTGCCGCGGGTCTCATTTGGCCGACTCTAAGAATTGCCCCGTTCATCTGTTCGAGTCTGAGGTTGCTGTCCTCAAAACGAGACACGGCCTTACGTTCACCGCAGCCCGCCAAGAAGCTCGTCGCTTGGGCTTCACCCCTCAGTCATTTTCCAAGACTCTGTCTCCTCCCTCCTCTTCTTCGCCTCCCTCTACCACACCCCCCCCCTTTTTCTGGTTCCTCGGTTCCTTCCACCGCCTCCGCTCCCTCCGTCCCCCCGGTCGCACCAGTTTCGTCATCTGCCTCCCTTCCTTCTACCGGTGCTTCTCCCGGATTTTCTCCTTCCTCCTCTTCTGTCTCCTCCGTTCGTCCTTCCGTCTCTTCCTTTTCTGTCCCTTTGTCTAACACTTTCTCTGTTCTCAGTCTTTCTCCTACTTCTGCCCCTTCATCTTGCTCTCTTCCTTGTTCCTCCTCTTCTAGTCTCCCTCAACGCTCTCACCGTTCCAAGCCTCCCCCCCGTTCTCCGTCATCTTCCTCTTCTAGTCACCCCAAATCTCCTACTCGCTCTAAACTTCCCTTCTCCTCTACCAAACGGGCTCCTGTGCTCCGTTCTTCCTCGCCCGCTTCCTCTTTTAAATGTAAGGGTGGTCTCCGTGATGTGCGGAGCTCAAGTCCCTGCGAGAAGAAGAAGAAGTCGCCTCCTTCTCCTTCTGTTTCCCTTTTTCCTCTCTCCGTCCAGTCTCCTCCTCCTCCCGTCACTGCGTCCCTAGATTTCTCCTACGAAACCCTACCTAAGATTGATGAATTTATCCGTTCTTCCCACCCACCACCTTCAACTGTTCATGCCTAAGTTCATCCTACCCCCTCTTCTCTCCCCCCTACCCCTCTCCCGCCTTCCCCTGCCCCGTCCTCCACTCCCCCTTCTGGCCTTCCTCCTCCTGACCCTCCCCCTCTTCCTTCTCCTGCCCTTACCCCCTCCTTCTCTTCCCACCCGCCGTCCGTCCTTCCTACCTCTTCCGGCCCTCCTCCTTCCTCTCCTCTTTCTCTGTTAGACCTCCCTATGCCCCCCGGTTTCCAGTCTTCCCCTGCAACGTCTTCTCCAATTCCTGCTATTATTTCCCATCGTTAGCCTCTCTTGGCTATATTTTCCACCCACGGTGTTAACTGTATTTTGTAAATATGTTGTATATAGTGTACGTCTTTTCTTCCCTCTTGTACGCGTCTTCTTTTTAATCTTTTTTGTCTTTTTAACCCGTTGAGCCCCGGCTAGTTATAATATTTTGTTCACCCCAGTCCCAAGCCATTTTCACTTCTTTTTTTTGTTTGCTAAAATGGAAGACAAGGATGAGAAATTAAAATAAAAAAATCACCTCGGACATTTTTTTTGTTTGGGGGGGGGGGGGCCCCCACGGTGGGAGGTTGGGGGGGGGGAGCCTCAAAAAAATTTGTTGAGCCAAAATGGAAGAGAATGGTGAGAAATGAAGACAAAAATAAAAAAAAACTCATTTCGGTCATTTGGGGGGCGGGGGGGAGGGGGTTCAATAGTTCGTCTCCCCCGCATGACCACCCGCCCGGGAGCACTAGGGTAAAAACTGAGTATGGCATTGTACGGCATACATCCTAAGGAGTGTCTCACATAAATCTCAAGCCTCTAGCTCCCATACGACCGGAGTAATGAAGGTTCAAAGTGGCGGTGAACTAAGGGTGTAAAGTATCCCCACTAAGCCCACCACCACCAGCCGTGCGGCTGTCTCGGCCCGCTCACACCTACTGGCCTGGCTCCCACACACACTACTGTACCTCCCCCTCCTATTCTCCCGCCATTTCCTACCTTACGAGCCACGTAAGTGTTTTTTATATGTCGGTCGCACGTGATGCGTCGCTGGGAGTTGGTGATCAAACACTGCCGACGCAACACGTGCGATGCTGGGTCTCACTGGGTTAATGTCCATTTTACAATGGAACATTCGTAGTTTTGCAGCACATCGTGTTGATCTTCGTTACCTTATCTCTAGGTTTAGCCCACTTGTTATTAGTTTACAAGAATCGCGTTTATTTAATGCCCCCTCTCCAATACCTTTTTACTCCTATATAAGTTCTCCCCAATCCCAGTATGATACTTGCCTCCTCGTACATCATGATGTCCCAGTGTCTCCGTTAACTATCCGTACCTCTCTTAAATGCACGCTTGCCAGAGTGTTCCTTTCACGCTGGCTTACAGTAGTTTCCATATACCTTTCCCCCTCGATCCCCATCGATGTTCCAGAATTAAACAGGATCCTTTCTCTATTACCTCTACCTTTCCTCCTTTTAGGGGATTTTAATTGCAGGCATTCCCTGTGGGGTGACTCTACCGTTAATACACGAGGTCGTTCCCTTGAGGCTCTGATTCGTACACACGATTTATTTCTTTTAAACACTGGTTCCTCTACGCATTTTGATAGCGGCACCCGTTCCTTCTCATGTATTGACTTGTCTCTGTGTTCCCCTACACTATCCTTGGATTTTACTTGGAAGGTCTTTAATGATTACTGTGCGACTGACCACTTCCCGATTGTCCTCTCCCCTACGTCTTACTCCCCAGTGCCGCGCCCTCCCCGTTGGTGTTTCGATCGTGCCAACTGGACATCTTTCGCTGATCTCGCCGTTCCGCCTAATCCGACCCCTGCTTTCCCTGACCCTGATGCCATGCTTACCAGTTTCCTGATGTTTGTGCTCCATGCAGCCTATACTTGTATTCCACGCACCACTCGGAGTATGTCTTCTAAGTGTTTACCGTGGTGGACTGCTCAGTGCACTTCGGCTTTACGCAATAAAAGAGCCAAGTGGAAGAGTTTCCGTCGGAAAAAAGGCTCTCCATATGAGCGGGATGCGTATACTCTTTTCAAACAGGCTAATGCCGTCTTCCGTCGTACAATCCGCTCTGCAAAAAAATCTAGCTGGATGTTGTATGCCTCTACTATCAACGCAGATACACCTGTTCCGCAAGTCTGGGCTCACGTCAGGAAGATTGCAGGGAAACATGTGCCTACGCCGGCCCCAGTCCTCCATACCAACACTGGCATTGTGGGCGATCCGTCTCTGGTGGCCAATATGTTGGGACAACATTTCAGTGATGTTAGCACTGGCTCCCATCTCCCGCCCTCCTTCCAGATGCATAAACGCCGTTCTGAACTTAAGCGACTTGACTTCGCCTTATCATCTGATCAGTTTTTCAATGCCCCCTTCTCCCGGGCTGAGCTTGAGTCTAGCCTGGGAGCCTGTAAGGATACATGTGAAGGCCCTGACGGTGTCCATTACTTGATGCTGAAGCACTTATCTCCACCTGCGCTTGGCTTTCTCTTATCCATCTACAACCGTTTGTGGTCCACAGGCTTTTTTCCGGCTGAGTGGAGACATGCCATCCTTCTCCCATTCCTTAAGCCGGGTAAGTCGGGCCATGCACCAGCAGATTACCGTCCCATTGCCCTGGTCAGTTGTGTAGGCAAATTATTTGAACGCATGGTTCACTCCCGCTTAATGTGGCTCCTGGAATCAAGAGGCATCCTGTCACCTTTTCAATATGGCTTTCGCAAGGGCCGTAGTACTTTGGACCCATTATTGAGATTGGCGACTTCTATTCGCGACGCCTTTTCGGACACTAAGTCGGTTTTAGCTGTATTCTTCGATCTTGAAAAAGCGTATGATACTGCCTGGAAATACAACATCCTTCATACCCTTTTACGTTCTGGTGTGTCTGGCAACATGGCGGTATTCTTGAAGAACTTTCTCCGTGATCGTACTTTCTGAGTCAAGCTTCAGAATACATTCTCACGAACATACCCCCAACACGACAGTGTCCCACAGGGTTGTGTTCTTAGTACCATCCTTTTTATCCTAGCTATTAATGGTATTATTTCTTCTCTCCCTCTTGGTGTCCGTGCTTCTTTGTATGTGGACGACTTCGCTATTTACGCTGTGGGTTTGGATATCGCTGCCCTACAAAATCTCATGCAGAAGGCCATTGATGCAGCTGCGCAGTGGGCTACGGCCCATGGTTTTCGGTTTTCGCCCTCGAAATCTTGTGCCGTCATCTTCACAAAACGCCATACAGTCCCGCATCCTGTTCTTACGTTGTATAACCGCCCTCTGCCTTCCAGGTCCTCAGCTCCATTCTTAGGTCTCATTTTCGATACTCGGTTGACATGGTACCCGCACATTACTTCGTTACTGACCTCCACCACCCGACGGCTTCAACTCTTACAAACCCTTAGCCACTTGTCTTGGGGTGCGGACCGGACGACTCTTCTGCGCCTCCATACAACGCTTATTCTCTCCAAGATCGATTATGGCTGCCAGGTATATGCCTCCGCTGCACGTACAAACCTTAAGCACCTAGACTCCCTTCACCATCATGGTCTGCGCTTGTCGCTAGGGGCTTTTCGCTCTACTCCGGTTATTAGCCTTAATGCTGAATCAGGTGTCCCACCGCTATCATTCAGGCGGGATAAAATGACCCTTCGATGTCATCTTCGCCTTCTGCAACACAGTTCGGCTGGTTTTCCTCCCACGGCTTCCGGCTTAGCCCCATCAGTGTCTGCTACTTCGTTCCCCGGTCGGGTCTCTGCTTTACTAGCCTCCTTCTCTTTTCCCATTCCATCGGTGCTACCCCTCCGACAGTCGGAGTTCCCCCCATGGCTACTCCCTCGCCCTACCGTTTGTACAGCTGCTCCCCCCCCTCTAAGGCCTCTTCAACCCCACAGTTGCTTTATGCTCAGTTTGCGGAACATATGCTACACCACTCTTCAGCCGTTCCAGTGTACACTGATGGTTCCAAGACCTCCGCCGGTGCAGGGTTTGCGGTTGTGTTCCCGGACCGGACCTTCCAACGTCACATCCAATCATGTGCTAGTGTCTTTACGGCCGAGTTATTTGCTATTTTATTTGCCCTACATACTATTTTTTTTCACACCTGCATACCTTTGTAATTTTTAGTGACTCCCTTAGTGCTCTTCAGAGTATTCAGTCTCTTTCCGCTGTTAACCCCTTAGTGCTGGAGATTCAAGAATGGTTGTTCCGCATCGCTACTAAATTGAAGTCCCTGTCTTTCTGTTGGGTCCCGAGTCATGTTGGAGTGCCTGGCAATGAGTGGGTTGATTTTTTTCGCCCGCTCTGCTATTACCTCTCACCGACTCGTGCCACGACGTATTCCTGCATCTGATTACTTCCCGCGTGTTACTCAATTACTACGTCAGCGCTGGCAGGACGAATGGACCTCCATGAGGGTGTCTGATGTCAAACTGCGTTCTGTCAAACCTTCCGGCCTACCTAGGAAGTCTTCCTCTCATCGCAATCGTCGATGGGAGACCGCTCTAGCCCGTCTTCGGCTCGGCCACACCAGGCTCACGCATGGTCATTTGATGTCCTGTGATGTCCCCACGCTCTGTCCTTGCTGCCATATTCCAGTGTCTGTCCAGCATCTCCTGATAGACTGTCCGCGTTTCTCCAATGCCCGACGGCGGGCATTCCCCTTCATATCCTCCCTTAATCGCCCCCTTGTCTTAGCCGATGTGCTTGGAGAGTCCCCCACTTTCTCCCTCCCACATCTTATGCGGTTTCTCCTCCATACCTGTCTCCTTCAGCTTCTTTAATTAGTGTTTCTTAGTCTTCTTCTCCTCTACTCTGTATTGCGCCCAGCCCCACAACACCTCCGATGCTTTTTTTTTTCCACAAAGTTTCTTTTGGTGCCACATAGTCTTTTTAGGCTTGGTGCGAATCCCTATTTTAATAATAATAAGACGAGCTTACCATCGAAAATTCCCGTTTTTTATTGTTACGATGCGCAATCTCGGAGGTGTTTTTCACTCTGCCAGTGCTTTTAGTAATATGACTACTTCTACATAATTTTTAAGAGCACGGGGTCTGGGTGCGGTAGCCCCTAGGTTAGGTTAGGGTAGGGTAATGACAATATTGTCGTCGGAGCTCTGGAGAAGGCTGGCGAGTCACGTGACTGTCTACGTCCGAGAGTATCCTCCCTAGGCGGCGGTCATGCACGTCTGAGAAGCCGTTTATGTAAACAATTACCTTTTTTGTTGTTACTCTTACCTCAGTCAGGGGACCTTCTAGACAATATAAAGTTTATGCTTGCTACCCCCTCAGCCTAATCTGTATCCCACGGCAAACGGTTATGGCCAAATAAGCTTATTTTTTCGTTTTTTATCCTATTGTTCGATAATGGGTAAATATGCATTTCCTACTATTATCAAACATCAAAACACCCTTAAAAACCTCTAAAATTTATAAAAAAAAAAAAAAAAAAAATTGTTTAGCAATTTAATTTCATTAACTTTATATTGACCTACCTTACAGATGTGCGACTTCGTCTACTGTTCTCAGTCTAGGCTCCTTCCCGCAACACGGTAAACCTGACTTTTTGGACTGACAGCGATTTCAGTAAGTTTTATTTTGTTTTTTATAATTTTTCTTTCATATAATTATAGTGTTGTATATCGAAGAGGAGCTGAAATGAGTATTTACCCATTATCCAACAATTTAAAAACACGCCCCCCACTAGAATGGGGAGGGCTAAGAAGTTCAGTGAAAGTGAGGGGTTTAAAGCGTAAAAAAACAATAATATAGCGTTTTTGTAGCAAAACTTGGCTCGGGTTTTAAGGTTTTGCAAAGGCATAAATCCTGATATTTCGAAATCCCGAGCCAACTTTCGTCAAATGTTGGCTCGAATCTTGCAAAATTTAAGAATACAAAAATACAGTAACCTAATTTAGCAAGTTGGCTCGGTTTTTCCGAAATAGCAAACACATAAAAGGAGATTATTCAAAAACCAAAGCTCAAATGTGGCTCAGGATTTGGATGTAAGATGGGCTGACCCTCCCCCCCCCCCCCCCGTGACTTATTGAAATCATTATCTATGTTGCTAGTAGGGGTTTTCTTTGTTTTGGCTGCCGTTGGATACAGGACGAATTGAGCCTCACCCCTCCCGTAGCTTATTGAAATCAACATCTGTCTTAAAATTCGTAAAATCCGAACCTACTTTTGGCATAAGTTTGCTCGTGGTAAAAAAAAAAAAAAAATTATGGGTTTGCAATTTTGTAAAACCCGAGCCAACTTTCGAAATTAGGTTACTGTATTTTTCTACTCATAAATTTCGCAAAATCCGAGCCAACTTTTGACGAAAGTTAGCTCGGGTTTTATGGGTTTGGAATTTGGGAAAACCCGAGCCAACTTTCGAAATTAGGTTAGTGTATTTTTCGATTCTTAAATTTTGCAAAATCCGAGCCAACTTTTTACGAAAGTCAAGTTTAATAACATAAAGTTACATACCTTATTGACCTGAAGTACAACACCGTGAGCTCTTAATATTTCAGTACTACAGATTGTCCTTTCCAAAAGTAGTTTCAATAATTTCGTCAGAACAAGAATGACATCCACTGCACAACGACTCCATGGCTCAAGTGACCTAGCCGCGATGGGTTTGTGGTGGCGCCAAGGCCCATTGTTAATATGATTGGCTGTTGAGTGTGACGTAATTGGATATAGGAAGCTAATTGGCTCCTGAAAATGAAATAATGACGAGAAAGGACGGGTGTGGGGCCACTGTTGAATGATTTGTGTATGTGAAAGCATCCGGATTGCTGCAGACAATGGCGACGGTAGCCGTGGTGCCGTCTATTGGTAACCCTTAGCTACTTTTTTGTTTACAGTATATATTTTTAGTGTATTATTTTTGTATCCATTATATTACATTTCTGCTCTTAATGCCATATATAGCAATGATGTATATGCTCATCAGTATAACCTGCAAAACTAACTTTCTTTCTCTGATGTTTATTAACCAATCAGAATGGAACTTGAGCTAGGATGTCACTACATTTTACTTTTCCGCAAATATAACTCATGTTGTTAACAATGTGTCCTTCCTAATGACTTCCAAATGTTTACATATACTGTACTTTGCATGTTTTACTTTCTTATTTTTGTTTGGTAAACCTGACTTTTAGCACCAACAGCGATATTACTTAGTATTTGTGTGTGTGTGTGTGTGTGTGTGTGGTTTTTTTTTTTCCTTCAGATATAGTGTTGTATTAGGTATTACTAACTTTTTGGTGCGATCGTGATTTCAGTAACTATTTTGATATTTCTATACTTCTTTAGGTTGTGGCTGCATTTCGTAAATCGTACACTTGTAGGGTGTAAATGTAATTCTTTGTCCATGTCTATTTATTGTTGGTGATTTTATATAACATTTATTGTCTGTGTAATTTCCTTCTTGTTGCAAGTGGGTCTAGTCTAATGTCTTGTTTGAGTAAAGTGGCATATGTAATGTGTATGTAATCACGTCTGATCCATCTTGCAGCTTTGTTTTGTATGGCGTCTTCTTTATTAATGTTATTGTGAGTGTGTGGATCCCAGACGGTGTCACAGTATTCTAAGTGAGGCCGAACAAGTTATTTAAATACTAGAATGTTGATGTTTGCATTACACTTGGTGAGGTTTCCTTGTGCAAGAAGCCCAAGGCTTTGTTAGCCTTTTGCTCTGATACTGCTAATGTGAGTGGTCCACCCCATAATCGTTGAGATGTGGACCCCCCAAATATTTGTGAGAGGGAACTTGCTAAATTTTTACCGAGTGACAGCCACGAGTTTTAGCATTCATTTTATTTGTATTCTTTATTTTTGTTTTCTTTGCTATAAGCCTACAATATTGTTTTACATCAAGGACTGCAGGAAATTAGTATTTACCCATTATCCAACAACCTAAAAACACGGCCCCAATAGTGGGGAGGGCTAAGAAGATCAGGAACAATATGGGGTTAAAGAGGATAGAAAGGAAATAATAAGCTCTACTTGGGGTAATTTTGTCATTTAGGTCCGGGTTTTAGGCTGTCCATTTTATCGACCATTATAGATTAGCCGCATTGTATACTACCTGCTATTGTTTCATTCATATGGGAGATGCTTCGTCAGCGTCTAAGCGATACATAAAACGTTAGCAATATTCACTTAATAGGTAAGTAAGGGTTAGTCTTGTATCCCACTTACTACAGTATGTACTAATGCCACATACTACCTGGTAGGTAAAGGTAGCTTGTATTCAACGTACTAGGTACTAATGCCACATTCTAGCTGGTAGATATGGGTTAGTCTTTTAATCCATCGTACTAATTCTAGGTTAGGTTAGGTTAGGTTAGTTTGTAAGGGTAGGTAAATGTCTTTCAATATATCTCTCATTATGCATCTACCACATAAAATCATAAATGAAGCATATTGGCAAGTAGTATACAATGCAGCTAATCTATCATGGTCGATAAAATCGACAGCTTAAAACCCGGACCTAAAAGAAATATTTACCCTATTTGGCAATAATCGTTTGCTGTAGGATACATAATTAGTAGAGGAGGGGGGGGGGGGAGGATAGGTATAGGTGGTGATGGTGACAGATCCGGCAAGTCTGCTTGTTCTTGTGTAAAACTGACTGGAACTGCAAATTAAGTACATGTGCTTTGTCCTGTGGAAGAGTGACCAGAGAATCGTTATGTAATAATGTTGTTATACAAGTCAAATCTTGTTTGTACACTTACAATAAGCTGTAGAATTGTTTGTGGTTTTGCATGTTGTTTGTGAGAAAAGTGGCTGTGTAGTTAGTTTCTGCTTGTTTAACCCTCTGGACCCCAAGCGATTTAATATAAAAGTACACTCCAGGACCAGCCATGTGCATTTTTTTTTCCCGAAAACATAGGGGATGGGTTAGTAATGAAGGAAACACAACATAAAAGCGCACTCACCTAGGTCATTTGGGGGTCCTGGGGGGCGGGGGAAAGTCACAATTAATATGGGGTGATGGAATGGTAATATACTGGAAAATTACTCCCGCGCGCACCCACACGCACGCGGTTGGACTTGAGGGTTTCCAACCATCGGTATTGTTCTGTTGGATCCTAAAGTAGATCCCATACATATCTGAACCCTCTAGGTGCCATAGGGCAAGAGTAATTAAGGCAGACAAAACCGTTGCGTCGCTGGTACTGTGTGTTACATACATACAGTAGGTGACGCGTAACTTGCGTCCCTGGGGTCGAATGGGTTAATTTGTCTTAGTAAGGTTTTTTGTGTGTTTTTGTAGTATTGCCAGTGTTCTGTATCGTTTGTAGCATTTAGCTGCCTTGGTGACAACAACATTATACTTGTACATGCTAACATAAAACCAAACCTCCAGAAACAACTACCCAGGGAAATTACCTATACAACAGAGCAGACATGGGAGCCATCTTGAAAGACTTAGCTGACTTTAGAGCCACATTCCTCAACAACAACCCAGTGGCCAATTCTGTTTAGCAAAATTTGACCAGATGTTTTGAATTTATATGTGACACAATGTACAAGCCAGTAGGGGGCCTAATTATAGTTTAATCCCATAATATTAGCACCGCCACCATCGGTAGAGTGAATAATAAGGAAAGTTTGTTATTTTTAAGTGCTTTTATATAGTGCCCATATAATGTACCGGTATTTTTGATGGTAATGATATATATAGCAATGAATTATAGGATAAGCCAAACCTATAACCTATATCAAAATTGATCGATCCCTTATCGGGTCGGTCCTAGACTATAATCTATATTTTATTAATTTCACTACAACACCAAACACCTCCAATGAAATTAATGAAAGCATATAAGTAATCCACCGGGGATCGAGCCTGGGTTATCAGATGAGAATGTCAACAGAGATAGGGTCGTTGCACACTGACACGACAACCCCCTTCAAGACTGGCACGAACACCCACAACACATACAAATCCTGTGTCTTGCCGAATTTACTAGAGATCGCGGCGAAAATGGCTGGCATCGCTAATCGTATCTCTACCGTATCTCTTCCGCACGACTTGATAAGACTATAGCGATGCCGATACGGTGGAGAAACGAATGCTACGAAGAAGATAGGAAAAGTCATGCGAATGGTTCACGACTAGTCCACGGAAAAGATACGACCCAAAAGACTGCGATACAAATCAGAAGAATCGTATCGACGCCGTGAGACGTGCAACCGGATTGACGCTAGACGCGCGGTTGCCAACTCGACCATTGCCATTGTTCCGCATGGAAGAGAAAGGTCCGCACGGCAGGCTTACGCACAAGACGACGTTGATACGGGCCATACGGCTTTGATACAGACCATACCTCTTTGATACGGACCACACGATTGTGATATGGCGAGTTCGTGATGGAGACCAGACTCAGACGATTTTTTACAGTTGCCGGGGGATTCCCACAAACTTTTGAACAGCTCAAAATCTCGTATCGACCCCCGATACGTCGCTTGGACCGTGAGAGTCACCCATGGCTTCCGATATCCACGATTAGGTTGCCGATTCGCCGTATCAGGCTGAAATTTCGAGTCGGAAACTCGCCTGGAGGGGCTTTCGTGTCCGTCTGCAACGACCTATAGACACATACCAGAAGACGGGGGAAAGGGGTAAGCTTAATCGTTTATAATTACAGGACACGTAAATACGAAACATTATGCACGTATACTGTAGGTAGGTGATAGGTCAGTGCCAAGGAAGTCAATTGACTTACTGTCTAGTATGCGTGAGAGTAGTGGAAATCGCGATCTCGACGAAAATATTGAGGTGATAAATATGCACTAACGGCTCTTTACTGTTACTGTACTCAGTTTGTATTACTACACAAATAATGATATAAGAATTACATATATGGGTAGTATCTTAGGAGTTTTTAAACCCACTACCTTGTTTTTATAATTGCGTAAGCTAACTTACTGTATATTTACATTACAGTTCTTACATCCACCATACCTTCTTTTCCTTTCTTCCAGGGACTATTATTTCATCACATACGCATTTGCTTTTCTTTCACGCACTATGATTGCTTCTTGCTACCATATGTGCTTCCTGATTTGCAAAGGTTTATCTGCATATTGACAATTTTCAAGAAAACACTCTAGGCGTTTTTACCGATTATATTCAGCCCAAACTCAGATTGAAATTAAATATCAATATAATACATGAAACTGCTGTACGAGAAATGTGTTTTCTCTTTCAAAAGGCTTCAAATTCCAAAACCTTTCCCAAAGACACTCCTAATCTCCGAGTATACGTAGGGAAGTTAGGGTTTTAGGTTAGGTTAGTAGTGTAAACCACATTTGTTTTTATTAATACTGCGTAACTCTATAGGCCTCTTTCTACCTTACTCTCCCTATTACCTACCTTATCAACTTCCTTCATTTTAATCATGGCATTGACGCTCTTATTCCATATATTCCGATAGTTTAGACTTTGAAGAAATACATCATCCATCACAGACCCCCCTCCTTCTTGACTAGTACATCACTCTCTGTTCCATCCTAGTATCAATATTCTATTAGATTCATAATCTAATCCAAATCGTTTCCCCTTCCTCTCACTAAGTCTTGTACAGCTATTCTTCACCAAAGTCTAATAGCCTTAAGAATGGCATCCTAATACTGAGTGTTAATTATATTGTATTTCTGTGCACAATCTTTCCAGCCTTAACACTATATTTTCCTGGATTGATGCCCTACTAAATAGATGTTTTGACTATTATGAATCATAGTGGTACTAACCTTATGCAATATCTCTCGCTCTAACTTTGACATAGTTATTTGTACACTCTCCTGTGAACGAGGTTATCTTATAATCTTATCCTAAGAACCTGCATTTCCTGCAGTGATCTTATAATGAGCATAATAGGTCCATGCTGCACAGGACTAACAACAAATATGTGCCCAGTTGTAACTGAATTATTGTATCACTTACAATTATTGTGTCGAACCGTATTTTAATATGCCCGCATCCACTCCGTGGGGAGGTAAATAATGCTAAGTAAATCTAGTCTCTATTTCTCTCTTTCCTACCTTGCTACCCTTTCCTTTCAAATTCTTGTATTTGAGGGTTTGTTATCCCTACCATATTTAAGTCCGAACTATTTCGTTTTGATCACAATGTCTGCTCTGTCTCTCTCTCTCTCTCTCTCTCTCTCTCTCTCTCTCTCTCTCTCTCTCTCTCTCTCTCTCTCTCTCTCTCTCTCTCTCTCTCTCTCTCTCTCTCTCTCTCTCTCTCTCTCTCTCTCTCTCTCTCTCTCTCTCTCTCTCTCTCTCTCAACTCTCTTTCTCTCTCTCTCTCTCTCTCTCTCTCTCTCTCTTTTTCTCTCTCTCTCTCTCTCGTTGGGGATTCCATCCTACGAGGACAGGTCGAAGAGTTCTGCGACAGAGTCCCAAATCAACGAAAAAGATTTTGCATCCCAGGAGCTGGACTGGACGACATTGTGGAAGCCTTCGAAGAATACACAAACGATGGAAATGAAAATCCCTTTTTTGTCATCCATGCTGGTTCAAATGACGTCATGCGCACCAGATCCGAAGAGTTGATGGAGAAATATCGCAAGATGATCCAGCACTACAAAAACAAGTCAAGGAATATCATCATCTCAGGCATTCTCCCCCAAGATCGACGCACCTGACAAATTCTACGACAAGGCTTTCAGCACAAATAGCCGACTAAAACATTTGTGTCTGAGGGAAGAAGTTGAATTCATCAACCTCTGGGACAACTTCTACAACCAGCCTACTCTGTTCCGCAAGGATGGCACTCATCTAAACCCTGTGGGTTCAGCACGCATGGGTCGTCTCCTACACGAAGCAGTCCGCAGCCATGGATCAAAAAAACGCCATCCGAGAAGAAGCAGCAGTGACATAAATCATCCAACGCCAAGAAAAAACAGAGGCAACCGAGGACCACCAGCGATAAGGACCGAAGACAGCGAGGACCGAGGACAGCCATGAACATAAATGTAGATCCGACAAGAACCAAAAATATTATAAAGAGCGTTCCGTGAGTTCTAAAATAACAAATTTAAAGGTTTTCTATGCAAACGCTCGTAGCATACGCAATAAATTTTCAGATTTAGAGGAGCTAGTGTTTACAGAAAATTATGATGTGATTGGCATAACAGAATCTTGGCTCAATACAGAAGATAGAGACTTTTTAGCAGAGTATTCACTTCCCGGTTATGTAATGTTTGAGAAAAGCCGAATAAATCGAAATGGAGGTGGCGTTTTACTTTATATCAAAGAAAGTCTTAACCCTACCCTCTTGTCAAAACCTCAAATTGTGAACGTCGACGCATCTTTTGTGCTAATAAAGAATAATAAAGGTACAAAAATAATACTTGCATTAATATACAGACCTCCAGCTCAATCAGTGCAAACTGACCGAGAATATTTACGAACAAATTGCAGATGTAAGTAACTCACAAGATACCGTAATTTTTGGTGACTTTAATTTACCTGTGACCAAGTGGGGCGATACTCTTACTTCACACTCCGGACATGACTTGTATACGAACTTGCAAGAGATTTCGCTTTATCAATTTGTTGGAACGCCGACCCGTGGTAATAACGTTCTTGACATTGTACTTGCAACAAAAGAAGAATTAATAGAGAATTTGAATGTTGGTGATGAATTCAGTAACAGCGACCATCGTACGATAACTTTCACTTTAAAGTTTACTAGTAACGAACCAAATAGTAGCATCGAAAAAGTCCCTAATTTCAAGAAAGCAAACTTCCATAAACTTAGAGCTATGTTTAAAGAAACTGACTGGAGCTTTTTAATTCACAATAACGACATAAATACATCTTGGAAGTTATTCGAAGCCACTTACCTAAAAGCAGTGCAAGACTGCATACCATCGAAAACTCGGCGTCCAGGCCATAATAATAAGCCCAAATGGTGGAATAAAGATATTTCAAACTGCCTGCTTGCTAAAAAATTTGCTAATGATAGATTAAAATCCTCACAAAATGACGAAGAACGGCTGAAATTTGTAGAGCTACGACGCAAAGCCAAAAAGTTAATTAAGCAAAGTAAAAAGACCTTAGAGTTACATATTGCGAATCAAAGTAAAACAAACCCGAAAGAATTCTATAGTTATATCAGAAAGAAAAAAGTCGTTACTTCAACTGTTGGACCGTTAGTCGATGAAAATGGAGAATACACCAAAGACGAAGAACAAATGAGTAATGCCCTCAATACCTTCTTTGCATCAGTTTTTACAACAGAAGACCTCAGTGATATCCCTACACCATCGCCGATTCAGATTGATAATTCAGATGTTCTAAGCAATATCACCGTTACAGAGAGAGAAGTATTGAATTGTTTAGATAAACTCAAGGTAAATAAAACGCCTGGACCTGATACAATCTCGCCTAGAGTTCTAAAGGAAGCTAAGGATGAGCTCTCTAAACCACTGACATTACTATTCAATAAATCCTTGCAGTCTGGAACTATGCCCGATCAGTGGAAGCTAGCCAACGTAACACCGATATTCAAAAAAGGCAGCAAATCCCTACCCAGTAACTATCGTCCAATTAGCTTAACCTCAGTTGTATGTAAAATGCTAGAAACGGTCATACGAGACAGACTCGTAAATCACTTAGAGGAAAATAACATACTTAAGATACTCAACACGGCTTTCGTAAAAAACGTTCCTGTTTAACAAACCTCTTAGACTTCTTCCACGATATCCTCAACCTCTACGATGAGAGTAAAGCTGTAGATATTATATACCTTGATTTTCAAAAGGCCTTTGACAAAGTTCCCCACAAACGTTTACTGCTAACTAAAAGCGCATGGAATACAAGACGGTGTGTTGAAATGGATAGAAAATTGGCTCAGCGACAGAAAGCAAAGAGTAGTCATAAACGGTAAGGCATCAAAATGGACCAATGTAAGTAGCGGGTACCCCAGGGATCGGTACTAGGACCAATTCTCTTTCTAATTTACATCACGACATAGATGAGGGTCTCACCTGTACAATCTCAAAATTTGCTGACGATACAAAAATTGCAAATAGCGTACTCTCAAAAGAACAAGTTGACGATATGCAACACAATCTAGATAAATTGTCATGTTGGGCCCAAATTTGGCAAATGAGTTTCAATGCGGATAAATGTAAAGTACTACATATCGGATACCTAAATGAGAAAGCAAACTATTCGATGAATGGCACTCAGCTTAGAATGTAAACAGAGAAACCGATCTGGGAGTAACAATATCGAGTAACCTAAAACCGAGTCAACAATGTTCAGAAGTTGTTAAGAAGGCAAACAAAAAATTGGCTTTATAGGCAGGTCATTTGAGCATAAATCCAAAGAAGTTATCCTAACCCTTTACAATTCATTAGTCCGCCCTCTTCTGGAATACTGCGTTCAATCCTGGTGCCCTTATTACCAAAAAGATATAAACAAGCTAGAACGAGTTCAACGTAGAGTTACCAAAATGATACCTAGCCTAAAGAACAAACCATACGAAGAGCGTCTTAGAGAATTAAATCTATTTCCTTTAACCCAGCGCAGATTAAGAGTGACTTAATTCAAGTGTTCAAAATCATCAAAGGCATCGACAATATGAACTGTAGTAAGTACTTCACTATCGACCAATCTAATTACACGCGGGGAAACGGTTGCAAAATTATTGGTAAATCTTTTAACTCACACGAATCTAAGAATTTCTTCTTCAATCGAGTTGTCAACTTGTGGAATGGGCTTCCCCCAAACGTTATAGACTGCATCACCGTTGATTCATTTAAACTCCGCCTAGACAAATATCTCGCATCAAACCCGCGACTGACTGCGTTTGTAATGAATAACTTTATTTTATCCCCCCCTCAGTTACTAACCCATCTGTCCCCTACTAACTTCCTAATCCTGCCACGGACATTAGTTCCAGGGCAGTAATTCCCTTTCCAATGTTCCCTTACCCACTCTAAACCACTGTTTGGACACTTGATCCTCAGTGTTTTGGAGGACAAGCAACCTAGAAGGGTCACTAGATCTGTTGTTGCTTGATTTCCTTTGTACTCTCTCTCTCTCTCTCTCTCTCTCTCTCTCTCTCTCTCTCTCTCTCTCTCTCTCTCTCTCTCTCTCTCTCTCTCTCTCTCTCTCTCTTTCTCTCTCTCTCTCTCTCTTAGGAGTATAAATTGGAACAACTATTTTTTTCTGTTCTTTATAATTAATTGAGGACCATCAAGTAGCCATTCCTTACATTGCATACAACCTTTGTTAGGTTACCTGCGAACTATTGAACCCGGGTACTTAATATGAATACGCCTGTGTTATATATATAACAGAGGGCGAGTGCTGCAAGGAGTTACAAGGAATGGTTAGTGTATTCAAAGACTTTGCGGTCCACTCTGGGGAGACTCTGTGGAAACAGAGAGATATAATATAGGCGTATGTGCACTACGTGCGGAATACTATGTACTCTTATTTTTTAACTTCCCTACTACAGAACTATTAACAACTTTTTGGGGGAGTTTGTTTCGGGTAGAACAGGGCCTATATTTGAAAAAAAAAAAAAAAATCCACACATACTAACCTTATCAATTTTAACTTTCAGCCTTGGTTGAGAGAGTGAGAATGAGTGTGTTACATAGACACAGACTGCACAGACCTTGTGGTCCCTACTAGGCAGCTCATAATTAACTCTAACCTAGAATTTTCTACAAAGTGGAAGGTAAAGAAAACTAAGTTCTCTTCCCACCCTTAATTCCCTCAGACCTTGGGTCAGCATGAAATATAGTTAGGGACACAAGGCCCCCAGAAAAATGAGAATAATTGCTACTGGAAAATTCATAGGGAAGAAGGAAGTTGAGGAATATTTTATACTACCAATGCTTAACTTTATTATCATCTATTTTCTGTTTTTACCTCTGTTACTCCAACCTCCAAAGTTGGGAGATTTTAGGCACCAATCGAGCAGGGCAATAACCAGGAGAGGCGTATAGCGCATTTGATAAGAAGTTGCTGGAATTCCTGTTTCAATTGCCTGGGTTTCATTACTGGTTTTGTTTGAGCCTCACCTACACAAAGTGATCCAGCTGGCTCTCACAAACACCTCTTCCTCTTATCTACTTCACTACACCAAAAAAGCACACCACGCCTTAAGATTTGTATGTAATATACCAGGTTTGAATCCCGGGTTGATCAAAAAAATGTCCCCACACGCCATAAAACTCAAGAATATAATTATTCCTATATTTCTGCCCAGAATCAAGCCAAATTTGTTCTTCGACTCACTAAATACTCTTTCATCAATAATAAATGCACTGAACTATCCAACTCTAGCTCTTCCCAAGCCTTCTGTCATCTAGCCAAAAACCTCTCTTAACAATTGTTCTTCCTCGTCTTTTCCTCCCCTTTTCCACTGACGACACTACCGCCTCTTCTTCCTCTGACAAAGCTGAACTCTTCGCCCAAACCTTCGCTGAAAATTCCACCTTGGATGATTTGTGTGCTATTTCTCCCTCTCCACCCCCCTCTTTTGGAGACCTAATTTTTGGAAAAAAGTGCGTTGTATGAGTCGAAAAATACGATATGCCTATTATCCTACTCTCTTCTAAAGATGTACTTTCTACCCTCTCTGGGCTTAATACTAAGAAGATATATGGACCAGATGGTCTTCCTCCTGTTGTACTCAAAAACTGTTCTTCCGTGCTGACTCCCTGCCTAGGCAAACTCTTCCGCCTCTGCCTCTCTACCGTCTTCCCTTCTTGCTGGAAGTTTTCTCTCATTCAACCTGTCCCAAAGACCGCTCTCAGACCTCCAACTATTGTCCATTTGCTCTCATTTATTGCATCTCCAAAGTTTTTAAGACTTTTCATACTTCAAAATTTCTTAAGCATCTCTCTTCTCATAATCTACTCTCAGATCACCAGTATGGCTTTCTTAGGGGTTGCTGTACTGGTGATCTTCTTTAATATCTTACTAACTCTTGGTTATCCTTCTTTCTGGTCTTCGGTGAGACCTTTTCTATTGCGCCAGACATAACGAAGGCCTTAGAGTTTGGCACAAATCTCGAATTTCCAAACTACCCTCCTTCGGTTTCTATCCCTCTATCTTTTTTTTTTCATTTTTTTTTCTATATTCCAACTACTCCCTCTCTGGCATAGGCTGATAGCCTTTACACTCAACCGCTGAACACGGTGAGGCCCGTGAGGTCTTGCTCCAGTCTAGGGAGTGAGACATGCGAAGCTTCACGGCTCGAAGCAACTCCATCTCTGAAGCCACCTCGCCTCTGCGCTTCACAGTCTCACCCCCACAGACTCGGACCCTCACTCTCAGAATGCCAACTATTGAGAAATTAACTCACTAGGCATTGCCCCCCTGTAGCATATTTTTGAATATGGGAATATTCATACAATGCTATTTAATCAGGGAACAATGAGGGTATTTTTTTGGCATTTCGGTGTGCTGTGGTAATACACTGATACTAGGTACAGCACAAATTCCATCCCAATAATATCTTCCCATTGACATATTGGGATTCGAACCAGGGTCCATTGGATTACCAGTCCAGTGGCAAGACCACTCTGCCACACCTCCCCTCTGTGCCTTTATCTCTAATTTCCTTTCCCCATGGCCGTTCCATAGCTGCTTTTGTGGACGGCCATTGTTCATTTCTTCAACCTATCAACGCTGGTGTTCCTCAGGGTTCTGTCCTATCTCCAGTTCTTTTTCTAGAATTCATTAATGATCTTCTCAACTGTACCTCCAGTCCTATCCAGTCATAAGCTGATGTCTGTACCTTACACAATTCAACTAGTTTTTCAGAACGCCCCCCTCCCCTCAACGTCAAGCCCCTGGATGTGGTGAGGGGGCCTATGGGTTGGCACGCTGATCCTACTTATTTTGCTTGGCCCTTTTCTTCTTCTTAACGCTTTCTTCATCTCTTCTGTATGTTAGATTCGACTACTGTATTTATTTATTTTATTTATTTTATTAGTATAGTTCCTTCTAGATAGTTTACTCCTCCTGAGTAGCCATCGCGTGTGCTTGATATCTGGTACTTCAATGAGGTTATCATATATGGGCCCCTTGTGCCTTGTCTTTTCCCTTCTTTTCATCTTTCCTTCGTCTTCCTTCCGCCTGTCGTGAGGGCTGGCATCGAGGCGTTGATAGGGTGCACACTGCTGGTGAGTACGTGCGGCCTGTGAGACCTCCGTTAGGGGGCGTGTGCTTTAGC
>CM064523.1:26189286-26216521 GCA_032716605.1 Paralithodes platypus | reverse complement strand
TCTCCGACTTTTTCCTTATTTCCCATAATCCGGTATCTCCGCCATTTTAACCTTTTAACCGCAATGTGATTTAATCCTTGGGCCAGCCTTGTGAGAGTCTTGTTCTAGACTCAGTGGTCTGGTTAAACAAACTTTTAATTAATTAATCAGAACGCCCCAGCTATCAATCACTCAAAAACTCCTGTGATGTAGCCATAGAACACTTATCTTTTTATCTATCAACCATTAAATATTGGGACAGAGAAAACCTTGTTGCTTTCAATGCTGCCAAAACCCAATTTCTCCATTTATCTAACCCAATTTCTCCATTTATCTACCCGTCAAGAATTCCGACAGGTCTATCCCTTATATTTCAATAATATACCTATCAACCCTTCATCTTCTCTCAGTATTCTTGGTGTATCTTTTTCTTTGGATCTCTCTTGGAAAGACCATATTTTCACTCTTGCTAAAACAGCTTCGCAGAAGCTGGATGTGCTCAACCGCCTCTGGGGGTTCTTTACCCCCCTTGCCACAGCATTCGTGCGCTCTGTACAGGGGCACGAGTTACAGCCTTATGGCCATGTATTGACGGTATTGTTTCGTCCCGAATGTGGTGGCGGAGGTGGGTGAGGATCCTTCACACAAAACTTCTTGACAATAAGTAGGATTAATTAAAGCTGCTTCGGTCTCAATTAAACTCATGGCATTCTCACCAACTCTCTGTAATTTCTCTCTTCGCCGCAATGTTGCATCTCTCTAACTATTGTACCGCTATTACAATAATAAGTGTTTGTCAGAGCTCTCTTAGAGTATACTACCTCCTCTACATAGAGTATGTAGCCCCTGTCGTGCAAAACAATCCCAGCCTACTCTGCAACTCTCCAACCCAAGAGTGAAATGATATTCTCAATCTTTCTTCTGTTCATAGCTGAGCTCTGGAACTGTCTCCCTGAATCCAACTTTCCCTCATACTATGACTTAATTGCTTCAAACTCTGTGTGTCCAGGCATTTTGGCTCGAACATTCCTTGTTTTTGGCCCTGTCACTCTTTCAACTCACAGGCAGTTTTGCCTTTTTTCTCCCTCATCCACATAGACAAAAAAAACTCTTCGAATCGGATGTCTAGACTCCTTTTGAATGTGTCCATTGTATTACTTTATCTGGCAGTTACTTCCACTCGTTGACCACACTAGGTGAAGAACTGCTTCGTGACATCGAGAGAGAGAGAGATGGAGAGAGCCAAGAGGACGTGGAGAATGGGTCGTGAGGAGGGGAAGAGAAGAGAGAGAGGAGGGAGATGGAGGAGGAGAGGAGAGAGACGAGAGACGGAGAGAGAGAGCGAAGGGGGAGGAGAGGTAGGGAGAGGGAAGGGAGAGAGAGACCAATGGAAGATTAAAACTGTGAACCTAGTTGTCTGGCTGTCTGTTAGCCAACTAACGTCAAACACCCGCATATCTCTGTAACCCGAACCTTTTAAATGTATTTGATGCCCAGGCTGGTGAAAGAGGAAAAACCCCGGGAGAAGCGGTTTCCTTTGCATCAAAGGTGCCATTATGTGCAGTTACTCAGAATAGATCTTGGACTTCTCACATATTTCATAATGTAAGTATATCTTAGGAAACAGATAGATAACTGGACTTTTATATACATAAGTTAATATATACAATTTAATTAATAGCAAACTGCATTAAAAATCATATATATATATGTATTAGAATAAATTAAAACCGAAGGAGTCCACCAACTGTTATGAGTTAGTGCGTGTATTCATGCATTTACACAATAATTTAAAAGTTCTCCAATAACCTTAAGGGAGAGGTTTTTCTTAAACCCTTTCTCCCTCATGTTTAGCTTCGATTAATATGTCCCATTAGTTTGGCTATTATAATACCTTTCGCGCTATTTCTTTGTAAATTTTTAGACTATTCGTGCTATTTAGATGTCGATTTTTTCCTGGCGAGCGGATTAGCGGAGCCGCTATGCAAATTCAGGAGGAACCCAACCTTTGGCCCGGCGGGACGGGACTGGTTTCTTTTTTACGAAAAATATTGTACTAAGTAACTTTCTAAATACACTTGGATAAATATTGTACTAATTTATACTTTCTAAATACACTTGGATAAATATTTCATCAAGCCCGATTCTAGTTAGTTTTATAACTGTATAATGCAAATGAATTAAGTCATGCATAATTTATACTGTATAATTATATGCTACTTCTCAATTACCTTATTAGTGAACAGCTCCGTTAGGACTAATTTGCATGTTATTTGCATTCCTTGGTATTCCTTTGTAGTATACGTATTTACATAAATTAACCCCTTGAGGATTATGACGCGTTTCGGCAGTTTGTTCTGGCTATCATTAGACGATTTTATTGAGTTTAGGAGGGAGTTGTGGGAGTCAGAGGTGTGAGTGAAATAGTTATTACCCATTGACTGCTGAACGGTCTTCCAAAACTGAATAAAATCGCATAATGATAGTCACAATAACCTGTCAACACACGTTATAATCCTCAAGGGTTAATTTAAGTAAATATGTAAACTACAAACAATACCAAGGAATGCAAATAACAACGTGCAAATTTGTCCTAACAGGCTGTTCAGTTTTAAGTTAATTGAGAAGTAGTACATATATATATATATATATAACCACTCCCAACGATGCACCACCCGCATCCAAGACCTCTCGTTATATATATATATATATATATATATATATATATATTTTAGCAATATTATTATATATACAGTACTGTATATACGTGACTTAATCAATTTGCATTAGTCATTTATATAATTTACTAGATAGGGTTTGATGGCACACATTTATTTAAGTGTATTTAGAAAGTCTATATAGTGCCACAATACCAGTTATATGAATCAATTTGAGTCATACGGCAGGAAACACCAACAGTTTTGATATCATTTTTATCTCCAAGATTAAAGTAACCTCCTTAACATACAAAACCAAGTTTGATTGTAAAGCTTCGGCTTTTGATATTTATGGGGTTATATCTTGTTAGAATTATTTGAAAACAAACATCTTTCGGTGTTGCACATGACCTGTGGCCGTTGTGGATTAGTTCCCAGAGATCCGATAAAACTAGGGGCTGTTGACACGTGGGATGGACAAATCTTAATTTACTGTATGCGGTCATTTTGTCTTACAAAATGAGTGGTTGTGTGAGCAGTGGGGGAGGGGGGGGGGGATGTTGGCCTTCACTGAAGATGGCTTCCAACTGTTTCCCTGTACTTTTCATGTCTTATTTTATTATGTTTCAATTATTTCCTTGAAAATATATTTCTTTATCAAGAATGCATTTCGTCCGTCCACCACCCACCCCACCCTCCTGCAGAAATGTATCTCACATTTAAGGATATTTTCTCTAATATGGGGATCTTTCTTCAATATTCAGCACAGATATATTTAGTGAGAGAGTGACAAGATAGCTTAAGCCATAGAGTTGAGAATTCAGAAGAGTCAAAGTTGGGTACACGAGAGAAAAATTGTTGCGTATGTACACACAACATCCACCTTTGTGTTTGAATTGAGGATAGAGGTGGTAGGAGGATACAGAGAAGGGTTTGCTGTCAGAAGTCTCAGACAACTGGGTTTTGGTGAGAAACAGAAGGTCAGGGTTGGCAGGGGAAAGGTCGTGTTCAACAGAATGTAAGTTAGAGGAAAGGCCATAAATATTGCAGAAATTGATAGTAAGAGTAGAAGGTAGTGACCCACAGCATTTTGATGGGTCATCACCAGGGGCCGAACCAATGGGGGCATTTCTGCCCCCCCCCCCTCCCCCTCCCCCTCCCCCTGGGGACTCCGAAGCGGGTCGAATTTCTGTCATTATTTTTTTAAGATATTTTAGGAGTAGGTGTAGCCTAGTATGTAAGGTGATGTAATGTACTGTATTGAAAGAAGGAGGGAATTATGAAGGAAGGCGCTCTTGAATCCTGCAGAGGGTTTCAAAGCAATATGACCTGTATACCAGCTACAGACCCTATATACACCACTTATAATCCGATGCCCTCTCCTCTCTCTACCATCTCCCTTCTCTCTACTCGTCTGCTCTATCTATTTCCTCTCTCTCCTCTCTCTCTCTCTCTCTCTCTCTCTCTCTCTCTCTCTCTCTCTCTCTCTCTCTCTCTCTCTCTCTCTCTCTCTCTCTCTCTCTCTCTCTCTCTCTCTCTCTCTCTCTCTCTCTCTCAGTCCCCGGTATATCCCTGAGTCAGAGGTCGACAAGTGGAAATGCTGCACCAAGGTGAGTGTGTTTGTTGTGGAAAAAAGATCTCGTTCTGATTTTTTTTACGTCTCTTTTATTAGATCATAGGTCAAAGGTCAGGGTCAGGCCACCAGCGGGGGCGGAAAACATAATAAAAAGGGAGGGGTGAAAAGGGGGAAGAAAGAAAGGAATTACAGGCCTCATACGGTTGTGGTGAAACATGTGGTTTTTTTGTTGATTTTTTTAGTTGTTTTGTGTGAGCTCTCTCTATCTCTATCTCTATCTCTCTATCTATCTCTACTTATCTCTCTCTCTCTCTCTCTCTCTGTCTCTGTCTCTGTCTCTCTCTCTCTCTCTCTCTCTCTCTCTCTCTCTCTCTCTCTCTCTCTCTCGCTCTCTTTCTTTTATGGATTGAATGCATTCGCAGAGGAGAATTAAAGCCCATCTGAAAGGGGATGCACATTCTGCGCGGTACTGTACAGCATTATTTTTCATATGTGTATACAGGAGAAAAAAAGAAAACTGCCTGTAACAAGTGTCCCTTCCAAAATTGAAAGAATGATCGAGAGGCAAATTCAAGGTGCGTTAGAATCATTTAATGTTAATCGAAAGTTATTGGGTACCAAATGAAGGAACTAGCCAAGTCTCATCGAAATGCATTAATTCGTTCTCGAGATATTTGTACGAACAGATACAGACACACTGAAAATATCGTTTACAAAATATAATGAGACAGGTATAATGCCCTAATAAATACAGAGACCAAGTATCGTCAAAATCTATTTACAGTATTATTTTTTCGAGATCTTTTGCAAACTAACATACATACCGACAGATACACAGACTCACAGATAGATACACATACTCACAGATAGATACACAGAGGTACATACAGATACACCCAGACCCCCTTCACAAAAACCAGATTACCACAGATCTCCGCAGACAGATACACAGACCGGCAGACAGATACACAGACTCACTGATAGATATACAGACTCACAGATAGATACACAGACTCACAGATAGATACAGACTCACAGCAGATAGATACACAGACTCACAGACAGATACACAGACTCACAGATAGATACACAGACTCACAGACAGATACACAGGCTCACAGATAGATACACAGACTCACAGATAGATACACAGACTCACAGATAGATACACAGACGTACATACAGATACACAGACTCACATATAGATACATACTCACAGATAGATGCACAGATACACAGACAGTTACAGACTCACAGACAGATACACAAACGTACAGATACAGACTCACAGACAGATACACAGACTCACAGATAGATATACTCACAGACAGATACACAGACAGATACACAGAATCACAGACAGATACACACTCACAGACAGTTACACAGACTCTCACAGATAGATACACAGACTCAGACAGTTACACAGACTCACAGACAGATACACAGACTCACAGACAGATACAGACTCACAAACAGATACACAGACGTAACACAGATACAGACTCACAGACAGATACAGACTCACAACAAGATTTACAGGGATCTCACAAAACAGATACAGCACAGACCAAGATACACAGGCAAGTAACACAGATTACAACAGAACGACGTTTCAGACAGATAGGCTACACATACCTACAGATAGATACACACACATACAGACAGATACACACTCCAAGACAGATATACACAGATACACAGACAGATACACAGACATATACACAGACATACAGACAGATAAACAGAATCACATACTTAGACAGATACACACTCACAGACAGATATACAGTCTGATAAACAGACTCACATACTAACAGACAGATACATAGACTCACAGACAGATACAGACATATACACAGGTTCACAGATATATACAAAGACTCACAGATAAATACACATACTCACAGATAGATACACAGAGGTACATACAGATACACAGACTCACAAACAGATACACAGACTCGCAGACAGATACACAGACCGGCAGACAGATACACAGACTCACTGATAGATATACAGACTCACATATAGATACACAGACTCACATATAGATACAACCAGACTTCACATATAGATAACCACAAGACTCTAACAAGCAGATACAGACTCACAGCAGATAGATACACACCCCGAATCAACAGACAGATACACAGGACTCCACATTATAGATTACACAGAACTCACAGACAGAGGTTAAACCCCCAAGGCTCACAGATAGATACACAGACGTACATACAGATACACAGACTCACATATAGATACATACTCACAGATAGATGCACAGATACACAGACAGTTACAGACTCATAGACAGATACACAAACGTACAGATGCAGACTCACAGGCAGATACACAGACTCACAGATAGATATACTCAGACAGATACACAGACAGATACACAGAATCACAGACAGATATACACTCACAGACATTTACAGACTCTCACAGACAGATACACAGACTCAGACAGTTACACAGACTCACAGACAGATACACAGACTCACAGACAGATACACAGACTCACAGACAGATACAGACTCACAAACAGATACACAGACGTAACACAGATACAGACTCACAGACAGATACAGACTCACAAACAGATACACAGACAGATACACAGACGTAACACAGATACACAGACGTTCAGACAGATAGGCTACACATACCTACAGATAGATACACACACATACAGACAGATACACACTCCAAGACAGATATACACAGATACACAGACAGATACACAGACATATACACAGACATACAGACAGATAAACAGAATCACATACTTACAGACAGATACACACTCACAGACATATATACAGTCTGATAAACAGACTCACATACTAACAGACAGATACATAGACTCACAGACAGATACAGACATATACACAGGTTCACAGATATATACACAGACTCACAGATACAGATACACAGACAGATACACAGTCATATACACAGACTCACACAGATACACATACAGATACACAGTCATATACAGACTCACACAGATACATATACAGATACACAGTCATATACAGACTCACATAGATACACAGACAGATACACAGTCATATACACACTCACTCTCGACATCAGATACACATACATTATTACACAGGACCAGATTACACAGTCAGATACGGTACACAGACTCAACCACAATACATATTACACAGGACAGATTTACCAGTCATATACCCACTCACACAGATACACATACATATACACAGACAGATACACAGTCATATCACCCAACCCAACACAGATAACACATACAGCACTATACATTCAGATAGGATACACAGTCATATACAGACTCACACAGATACACATACATATACACAGACAGATACACAGTCATATACACACTCACATAGATACACATACATATACACAGACAGATACACAGTCAGATACTGTACACAGACTCACACATACATATACACAGACAGATACACAGTCATATACAGACTCACATAGATACACATACATATACACAGACAGATACACAGTCATATACACACTCACACAGATACCCTACATCATAACACAGACCAGATACACAGTAGTCCTCTACAAAACACTAACACAGATACACATACGATACACAGACAGATACACAGTCAGTATGTGACACAGATCCACACATTACATATACACAGACCGATAACACTAGTCCATATACAGACTCACATAGATACACATACATATACACAGACAGATACACAGTCATATTCACACTCACACAGATACACATACATATACACAGACAGATACACAGTCATATACACAGACAGATACACAGTCATATGCACAGTCATATACAGACTCATACATATACACATAAATATACAGTCATATACACACTCACACAGATACACATACATATACATAGACAGATACAGTCATATACACACTCTCACAGATACACAGTCATATACACAGACTCACATACAGATACACAGACTTACAAAGAAAGATACACAGTCATATACACAGTCACATACACAGACAGATACACACTCACATACTGTACAGATACACAGACCGATATACAGACTCGCATACAGATACACAGCCATATACACAAACAGATACACACTCACAGACATATACACACTCACATACAGATACACAGACCGATACACAGACTTGCATACAGATACACAACCATATACTCACAGATACACACTCAGAGACATATACACACTCACATACAGATACACAGACCGATACACACACTCGCATACAGATACACAGCCATATACACACACAGATACACACTCAGACATATACACACTCGCATACAGATACACAGACCGATACACAGATTCGCATACAGATACACAGTCATATACATAGACAGATACACACTCACATACAGATACTCCAGACCGATACACAGACTCGCATACAGATACACAGTCATATACACAGACAGATACACGTTCACAGACAGCAGGATTACAGAGAAAAAGTACTGGACAGTCACGACGTCAGAGACAGATAACAGACGTACAGACATATTTCCAAGGGGGTGGAAATCATATCTTGCGCTATGGCGAGTCACGGGTAATGACACTGATTTATGTATTCAAATAAGAATCTATAATACTTTAAGAGGGATATATATCTTTAAAAGATAGGGACGAGAGAGAGAGAGACGAGATGAGGAAAGAGACGGAGAGGAGGAGACCGATGAAGAGGGAGAGAAGATTGAGAAGAGAGAGGGAGAGGAGGAGGAGGCAGGAGAGGAAGAGGACGGAGGAGAGGAGAGGAGAGGAGGTTCGAAGAGGGAGGGGTTGGGAGAGAGAGGAGGGAGGAGACGAAGGGGAGAGAGAGCAGAGGAAGGAGAGAGAGAGGAAGAGAGAGAGAGAGATAGAGATGAGAGAGGAGAGATGAGGGAGAGAGGGAGGGGAGGGAAAAGAGAGAACGACGAGAGAGAGAGAGAGAGACGATCGCCGATGAGAGATTGACGAGAGAGAGGTCGAATGCGTCGTTTGTTGCAGTGTGACGTAATATGTAACAGTATAGCACATATAAATTACATGGTTACTGAACTCTCTCTCACACACTCTCTCTCTCTCACACACACACTCACACACACACACTCTCTCTCTCTCTCTCTCTCTCTCTCTCTCTCTCTCTCTCTCTCTCTCTCTCTCAGTAAGTTACTTACACATTGTTTCCTGTGAACGAGGTTATCTTTTAATCTTATCTTTAAAAAGATGCATTGTCTGTAAAGGTTGTACGATGAGTAAAATAGGCATATGTTGCACATTACCAAAACAATGGTATCGTGCCCTACTGTATCTGACATAAAGGATCATAATCATAGTTTTATATTACATTGTATATTGCCTGCCCAAGTCTATTTAGTTGTACGGCTTTATATTTTGTTTGCTATGTGAGTGAGGGAGACAAAAGGCATAACTGCCTGCAGCGAGTGCCTCCCCCAGATTTCAAAGAGTGACAGGGCCGAAATTAAGGGACGTTCGAGCTAAAATGCCTGGACACAAGGAGTTTGAAGCACTTTAAGTCATAGGAAGAGGGAAAGACTGATTCTGGGAGAGAGTTCCAGAGCTCAGCAGTTGAATAGAAGAAAGTCTGAGAATAGCGTTTCACTCTTGGGTTGGAGAATTGCACAGAGTAGGGGTGGGATTGTGTTGCAAGGCGGGTACTACATACCCTACGTAGAGGAGGTGGTATACACTGGGAAAGCTCCGAGGAACACTGATTATTGTAGTAGCAATAAAATAGTGAGAGAGATGCAACATTGCGACAAAGAGAGAGAGATTGCAGAGAATTGGAGAGTGGACGGGAGTTAATGATAAGAAAGGCTTTCTTTTCTACTTTATCTAGGAGTGCGGTGTGAGAGGATCCTCCCCACACATGTGAACAATACTCAATACAAGGACGCACTGTGCCCCTGTACAGAGCAAGTAGCTGCGCAGGGGTAAAGAACCCCTTGAGGCGATTGAGCACACCCAGCTTCTGGGAGGCTGCCTTAGCGAGACTGGTAATATGGTCTTTTCAAGTGAGAGCAGAAGAAAAAGAGACACTGAGAACATTGAGGGAAGATGAAGGGTTGATTTTTGTATGGTTGAAAAATAAGGGATAGTCCTCTGCAGGTTCCTGACGGGTAGTAAGATTGATAAATTGAGTTTTGGAAGCATTAAATGTAACTAGGTTTTCTCTACCCCAATTGGAAATTGTAGCTAGATCAGAAGATAAGCATTTTATGGCTTCATTACGTTTACTTTTGAGGGACTACTGGCTGGGGCGTTCTGGAAAACTAATTGAGTGGTGTTAAGTAGAGTCGTCTGCATATGAATGGATGGGACTAGATGTACAGTTGAGAAGATCATTTATGAAAATTAGAAAGAGAATAGGAGATAGGACAGAACCCTGAGGAACATCGGAGTTGATAGGATGAGGAATTGAGCGATGGCCGTCCACAACCGCAGCTATGGAACGGCCGAAAAGGAAATTAGAAACAAAGGCACAGATGGAGGGACAGAAACCGAAGGAGGGCAGTTTGGAAATAAAAGATTTGTGCCAGACTCTACCGAAGGCCTTCGATATGTCTAGTGCAACAGAAAAAGTCTCACCGAAGTCCCGAAAGTTGGATGACCAAGAGTTAGTAAGATATGAAAGAAGATCAAAGTTAGGGGAAAGATAGACAGCACAGAAATATTTAGTATGAGAATGACAGGATAGTTTGAGCCATAAAGTTGAGAATTCAGAGGAGTCTAAATCGGGAACACGAGAGAAAGAGTTGTTGTTGCCCATATGCACAACCGTCTCTGGCTTTGAAACATAGGATAGAGAAAGTAAGAGGTACAAGAAGGGGCTGCTGGCAGTTGCTTCAGACACCTGAGTTTTGGTGAGAAAAAGAAGATCAGGTTTGGAGGAAGAGAGATGGTGTTCGATAGAGTGAAAATTAGAGGAAAGGCCGTGAATATTAGTAAGATATGAAAGAAGATAAGATATGAAAGAAGAATAAGAAGATCTTATTCTTAAGATATGAAAGAAGATTGAGCGACCCTTATGGAAGCCATACTGGCGATCTGAGCGCAGATAATGAGAAGAGAAATGCTTAAGAAATTTGGAAGCAAGAATAGTTTCAAAAACTTTAGAGATAAAAGAGATGAGAGCAATTGGACGATAATTGGGGGGTTGAGAGCGGTCACCCTTCTTTGGGACAGGTTGAATAAGAGGAAACTTACAGCAAGAAGGAAAGTCGTCAGAGGAGAGACAGAGACGAAAGAGTTTGCCTAGGCAGGGAGTCAGCACGGAAGCACAGTTTTTAAGTACAACAGGAGGAACACCGTCCGGACCGTACGCCTTCTTAGTATTAAGCCCAGAGAGGGTAGAAAGTACATCTTTAGAGGAGATTAGGATATTAGGCATAAGTAGGAGAGAGGGGGGTGGAGAGGGAGGAATAGCACCGTAATCATCCAAGGTAGAGTTTCTAGCCAAAGTTTGAGCAAAGAGTTCAGCTTTGTCAGAGGAAGAAGTGATGGCTGTGCCATCAGAATGGAAAAGGGGAGGGAAAGACGAGGAAGAAAAGTTGTTGGAGAGGTTTTTGGCTAGATGCCAGAAAGCTTGGGAAGAGCTAGAGTTGGATAGTTCAGTGCATTTATTATTGATGAAAGAGTGCTTGCAAGTCGAAGAACAGATTTGGCTTGATTCCGGGCAGAAACATAGGAAGAATGAGATTCATGAGTTTTAAGGTGTCGGTACCATTTGAATGCTTCCGCCTTGTTGTGGACAGCAGTAGAACCAGCGTGAGTAAACCAAGATTTTTTTGCATTAGACTGAGAAATAGAAAATGGAATGTACGCTTCCATGCCCGAGAGGAATACCTCGGTAATGCGTTCAGCACTCTCCGAGGGTCCTCGGCCAGGGAAACAGAAGTCATTCGATGGGAAATCAAAGAAGTACTGCCAGAGAGCCTCCCAGTCGGCAATGCCAAATTGCCACAAGCGCTGCCGGCTGAGAGGATCGGATGGCCGTACTGAAGATATAGGACAGGTGACGGAGATAAGTTTATGGTCGGAGGAGCCCAAAGGAGAGAAAAGATTGACAGTATAAGAAGGGTTAGAAGTCAGAAATAAGTCAAGAATGTTGGGCCGATCTCCAAAGCGATCCGGGATACGGGTGGGTTGCTGGACCAGCTGCTCTAGGTCATTTATGATAGAAAAGACATAGGCTTGTTCACCAGGTTTGTCAGTAGAGTGAGAGGAGAGCCATTGGCGGTGGTGAACGTTGAAATCTCCTAAGATGGAGATTTCAGAGAAGGGAGAGATAGATAGAATGTGTTCCACTTTAGAGTTTAGATAGTCGAAGAATTTGGGAAAGTCGGTAGAGTTAGGGGAAAGATAGACAGCACAGAAATATTTAGTATGAGAATGACAGGATAGTTTGAGCCATAAAGTTGAGAATTCAGAGGAGTCTAAATCGGGAACACGAGAGCAAGTGAGTTTGTTGTGCCCATATGCACAACATCCGTCTCTGGCTTTGAAACTAGGATAGAGAAAGTAAGAGGATACAAAGAAGGGGCTGCTGGCAGTTGCTTCAGACACCTGAGTTTTGGTGAGAAAAAGAAGATCAGGTTTGGAGGAAGAGAGATGGTGTTCGATAGAGTGAAAATTAGAGGAAAGGCCGTGAATATTAGTAAGATATGAAAGAAGATACCTAAGTGATGAAAGAAGAAGGAAGATCTATTAGTAAAGTATGAAAGAAGATTGAGCGACCCTTATGGAAGCCATACTGGCGATCTGAGCGCAGATAATGAGAAGAGAAATGCTTAAGAAATTTGGAAGCAAGAATAGTTTCAAAAACTTTAGAGATAAAAGAGATGAGAGCAATTGGACGATAATTGGGGGGTTGAGAGCGGTCACCCTTCTTTGGGACAGGTTGAATGAGAGCAAACTTCCAGCAAGAAGGAAAGACGTTAGAGGAGAGACAGAGACGAAAGAGTTTGCCTAGGCAGGGGGTCAGCACGGAAGCACAGTTTTTAAGTACAACAGGAGGAACACCGTCCGGACCGTACGCCTTCTTAGTATTAAGCCCAGAGAGGGTAGAAAGTACATCTTTAGAGGAGATTAGGATATTAGGCATAAGTAGGAGAGAGGGGGGTGGAGAGGGAGGAATAGCACCGGAATCATCCAAGGTAGAGTTTCTGGCAAACGTTTGAGCAAAGAGTTCAGCTTTGTCAGAGGAAGAAGTGATGGCTGTGCCATCAGAATGGAAAAGGGGAGGGAAAGACGAGGAAGAAAAGTTGTTGGAGAGGTTTTTGGCTAGATGCCAGAAAGCTTGGGAAGAGCTAGAGTTGGATAGTTCAGTGCATTTATTATTGATGAAAGAGTGCTTGCAAGTCGAAGAACAGATTTGGCTTGATTCCGGGCAGAAACATAGGAAGAATGAGATTCTTGAGTTTTAAGGTGTCGGTACCATTTGAATGCTTCCGCCTTGTTGTGGACAGCAGTAGAACCAGCGTGAGTAAACCAAGATTTTTTTGCATTAGACTGAGAAATAGAAAATGGAATGTACGCTTCCATGCCCGAGAGGAATACCTCGGTAATGCGTTCAGCACTCTCCGAGGGTCCTCGGCCAGGGAAACAGAAGTCATTCGATGGGAAATCAAAGAAGTACTGCCAGAGAGCCTCCCAGTCGGCAATGCCAAATTGCCACAAGCGCTGCCGGCTGAGAGGATCGGATGGCCGTACTGAAGATATAGGACAGGTGACGGAGATAAGTTTATGGTCGGAGGAGCCCAAAGGAGAGAAAAGATTGACAGTATAAGAAGGGTTAGAAGTCAGAAATAAGTCAAGAATGTTGGGCCGATCTCCAAAGCGATCCGGGATACGGGTGGGTTGCTGGACCAGCTGCTCTAGGTCATTTATGATAGAAAAGACATAGGCTTGTTCACCAGGTTTGTCAGTAGAGTGAGAGGAGAGCCATTGGCGGTGGTGAACGTTGAAATCTCCTAAGATGGAGATTTCAGAGAAGGGAGAGATAGATAGAATGTGTTCCACTTTAGAGTTTAGATAGTCGAAGAATTTGGGAAAGTCGGTAGAGTTAGGGGAAAGATAGACAGCACAGAAATATTTAGTATGAGAATGACAGGATAGTTTGAGCCATAAAGTTGAGAATTCAGAGGAGTCTAAATCGGGAACACGAGAGCAAGTGAGTTTGTTGTGCCCATATGCACAACATCCGTCTCTGGCTTTGAAACTAGGATAGAGAAAGTAAGAGGATACAAAGAAGGGGCTGCTGGCAGTTGCTTCAGACACCTGAGTTTTGGTGAGAAAAAGAAGATCAGGTTTGGAGGAAGAGAGATGGTGTTCGATAGAGTGAAAATTAGAGGAAAGGCCGTGAATATTGCAAAAGTTGATAGTAAGAGTGACAGGCCGTGGTCCAGAGTATTTAGAGGGGTAGTCAGGGGAAGGTCGGGCATGTGTGGGAGTATTTATGGTCCCATCCCCCTGGGGACTCCGAGGCTGGGCCTTTGTTCATAATTATTTTTTTAATAATTATGAAGTAGGAAGTGTGGTGTGCATGTTAAGTGTAGTGAAGTAGATAGGAGGAGGAGGGGTTTGTGAGAGCATGCTGGACTACTCTCAGTGTAAGTGAGGCACAAAGGAAATCAGTAAGAAAGGCCAAGCAAATGAAACAGGAGTTCCAGCAATTCCTTACAGAGAGTGGGGTGCACCCACCTTTCAACACATTCCCACCCCTTTGCTGTCCAACTCTCCAACCCAAGAGTGAACCGACTCTCCCAGTCTTTCTTCTTGTCAACTAGTAAACTCTGGAGCTCTCTCCCCAATGAGTCTTTCCCTAATCCTATGTAAAAAAAAATGCTTGAAATTCCATGTGTCCAGAGATTTTTACTTTAACGTACCTTAAATTTGGTTCTCTATCGCTCTTTCAATGTTGGGGGAAACACTTGTTACAGGCAGTTTTGTCTTTTGTCTCCTTCATACATATAGAAAAAAAATGGACATAGTATGTTAATTACTCATATAATTGTCATTAATATATATTACTCATAAAAGTATAAAGAGACTTTAATTGAACCTCTTATAGTAAGCCATAAATAAAGTTATGTGCTTGGAATCAGTATTTTGTATGTAGAACCAAATCCGAAAAACCTGTTTGAACTAAGTAATATATATATATATATATATATATAATATATATATATATATAATATATCGGTATATATATATACAAGAGCCGTAGTGGCTTAGAAATCGTTTAGCTTCACTATACTCTTTTTATTATATATAGGCCAAGATGTATCAGCCTTTGGCAGCAAATATGTTGATATTGTAAAACAAATATGAAATATCGTAACTATCATGCTAACCCCTTGAGCCTTATGACGCATTTTGACAGTTCATTCTGGCTGTTACTAGACGATTTTATTATGTAAAGGAGGGATCTGCGTGAGTTAAAAGGCTAATTGAGATCGACTTTATCCCTTTGGTTGCAAGATGTCTTTCCTGTGATGCATAAAATCGTCTATTAATTGCCATACAAAATTATCAAATGCTTCATGATCCTCAAAGTGCTAATAGTTGATGAGGAGGCAGTTCCTTAAAGGAAAGTATTTATTTTGTGTCGGGACCCCTACTCCTTCATGTTTTGTCGGGACCCCTACTCCTTCATGTTTTGTCGGGACCCCTACTCCTTCATGTTTTGTCGGGACCCCTACTCCTTCATGTTTTGTCGGGACCCCTACTCCTTCATGTTTTGTCGGGACCCCTACTCCTTCATGTTTTGTCGGGACCCCTACTCCTTCATGTTTTGTCGGGACCCCTACTCCTTCATGTTTAGCCAAATTAGTTATGAGATTTAAAGACGTTCGCCGCATTAGTTTGTCGATTTTAAGACCTTTCGCTATATCTAGGTGTCGACTTTAAGACCTTTCGCTATATCTAGGTGTCGATTTTTTCATGGCAAGCGATAACGAGTGTGATTTAGGAGGAACCGGCCTCCGAAGGAGGGGGTAATTTGTAAAACCTTTATAGAGGTCTATGGAGTAAACAAATAATGATGTACCGGTAATAATATGAAACAAACAAATACATTATATACCGTTCCCTTAAATCACAGGAGTCGATACATAATCTCCAATAAACGGCTATTAAGTGGTATGGGAACTCGCTCACAACAATAACTAACATGGCTTATAGATTATACTTGTAGGTAAAAGCTTTCTGTGATGGTACTGATGTCATCCTGGTTAATGAAGTAGATTAATAGATGAAGACAGAAACCCGACAATTTATCATCCACCTCAGAAGAACAGAGAATAGGTAATGATCCTAACTTCCGTAATATCGTGGGACAATTTACCAACGACCTGTGTATGAGATTGTACAAATGTCAACAGTAATTTATGAACACTAATATAAGCAACAAGTAGGATACACAGTAAGCCTTGTCAACTGATCATCAATTACTAGGTTTGGCAGGTTGATGTTTACGGTCTTCTTTAATGTCACCAGAAAGTGTTTAGAAATGTAATACTCTCCCAGTGTAGGCTATATATATATATATATATATATATATATATATATATATATATATATATATATATACACAGGTGTATATGTACAGTATATATAATCTTGAGAAAGGACCTTTTGTTGTACTATCCTTGTCTACCAATTTTCGTTAGGTGGGTTCTGCTTCTTATGCTAAATCACCTCGCTTGGATCGAAAGGTATGTGTGGTCATTATATATGTGTAAATCCATGCAAATATCTGTCATTCTGTGATTGTCCATAACAAAGGTAACCAACCCGTGGAAGCCGATACCCCAACCTTCCCCACACACACACACACACACACACACACACACACACACACACACACACACACACACACACACACACACACACCACACTTCCGCCGCCGCTACGTAATGCCCACCACCGGAAGTATGGGGGGGCGGGGGGATGGGAGGACTAAAGCCAGCATCACATGAGAGCAGTTTTATCGGTTATTTGTATCGTAGTCTGGAATTCGCTACCATATATCTTGTTATTTGAAGGGATTTTGTGTTACGTATTTATGTATTAAATATAAATATAAGTTTGCCAGCTACCGTACAAGATTCACAATAATACAGTAGATGTAAATATCATCAGTTAACCCCTTCAGGATCATGCCACATGTTGACAGTTTATTCTGGCTATCATTAAACTATTTTATTTAGATTAGGAAGCGTATGTGGAAGTCTGAGGGTTAATTGAGACAGTCTTGTACCCTTTTCATTCCCACAGATCCTTCCTCAGCTGCATAAAATCGTCTAATGATAGCACGAATCTACTGTCAAAATGCGCCATGATCCTCTAGAGGTTAACAGACTGTATTTTAGTATAATATAACTACGATATTGTGGCTCTTTTATGACTACGATATTGTGGCTCTTTTATGACTACGATATTGTGGCTCTTTTATGACTACGATATTGTGGCTCTTTTACAAACTACGATATTGTGGCTCTTTTACAAACTGCCGCTAAAGTGATCATGTGACGTCGGCTTAACCCTAGTTGAGCCGAGGTTGGTGTAGGGATCCCATATTTTGCCGCATTATGTTGGCGACTTACAGACGTTTTGATCCATTAGTTTAGCTATTATAAGACGTTATGCCCCATTCATATGTCGATATTCTTCTGGACGGCCGATAGCGAGCTAATCCACTTATCCCATCTGCTTATTATTGTCTACTTTCTACTCTCTTTAGCTATCTATCTATCTATCTATCTATCTATCTATATCTATCTATATCTATCTATATCTATCTACATCTATCTATAGGTATACGGACACGTGTAAAATAACTTACAATAGGGTTAGAGGGCAGATTTTCCTAACTTAGAAGGAGTCTGGGGAAGCAAACTATTAATAAATTGCTCGAAAATGGCAAAAACAATCACAACCATAACGACCAAGTCTAAGAACACTGCAGTAACCCCTTCCAAAGAGAGTGGTGGGGGCCCCGGTGAAGGAAGGGTGAGATGACTGGAGTCTTTTTTTGTTAGATTTACTTGGTGGAAAATGTAATGCCTTAACACCTGATTTCCCCAGACTCAATGGAAAATATGGAACTACTAAATCTCTGCATCCTATTAGTGCAACGTGGATGAGGATGGGGAGGTGGATGAGGGGCGAGGAAACAGAAAGATGAGTGTAGGAGAAGATGAGGGTGGGAAAGGATGGGGAAGACAGAATGATGGAGATGGGAGCGGATAAGGAATCAGAATAGTTTGTTTTCTATTATACAATGGCTATTATATGCATAATATTATGCAGAATGGAATTAATTAAATTGAAACGGGTATATTTGTAACAAGGAATCAGTGCAACTAAGGATTACACATAAACCCTAGCGAATTCATGAACTAAAATCATATATATGCTTATGTCATGTTACTAAGATTTCAAGTTGCATAATATAATATTAAATATGTATATTTAGGGTTGCGTTACATTTAGCCAAACTAGGTTAATATATAATCAATATCAACATCATTAATCGCGTACTAATATATAAATGTTAATTTATAATTTCCTACATTTTTAAAGTCGGAAAAATATACGGCAGTTTGGCAAAACTGAACCTAGCCTAACCTTTCCATTACAAGGCATCCTAAATATAGTATATAACATCAGAAATATTAAAATTGAAATAATATATTTCACGAATTAACTAGGGATTTCGTGATATCCCTAGTTAAAAAAATTCCCTGTAAAATACTGTATATGCATATAGATAAACAGTGAGTATATACAATTCCGTCTTGAATAAATACATTTCCAATATATACCAGTATACATACTGAGACCTAATACCTTAATAATTATGTGATGAGGTTGAGGAGGATGGACGAGGAAGGAGGTGGGGTGGGAAGGGAGGGGAGGAAGGTGGGGGTGGTAAGGGAAGATAAAGGGATAAGCGGAATAAAAGTGAATAAAACTCTGGTTGGGTGGGAGGGGGTGTGGGAGAAATTGGAGTGGGGTGGGTAGGGCAGGAGAGAGATTGAGGAAGAGGGGGGAGGGGGGGGGGTACAGGAAGCTTAGAGAAGGAAGTGAGAATAAGACTACTGTATGTGAGAGTGGGGGGGGGAGGAAGGAGGATGTAAGGATACTCCAAACCGTATTCCATATGTTGTCATAAATACCGATAACAACATTCCGGTACACACACACACGCTCTCTCTCTCTCTCTCTCTCTCTCTCTCTCTCTCTCTCTCTCTCTCTCTCTCTCTCTCTCTCTCTCTGTCTCTGTCTCTGTCTCTGTCTCTGTCTCTCTCTCTCTCTCTCTGTCTCTCTCTCTGTCTCTCTCTCCTCTCTCTCTCTGTCTCTCTCTTCTCTCTCTCTGTCTGTCTGTCTCTCTCTTCTCTCTCTCTGTCTCTCTCTCTCTCTCTCTCTCTCTCTCTCTCTCTCTCTCTCTCTCTCTCTCTCTCTCTCTCTCTCTCTCTCTCTCTCTCTCTGTATTTACTGTATATGTATGCTAACAGTTAATAAGGAATCCATCATGCTACACTACCCTGAAAATTCTGCCCTTATAATATTATATAGAAGCACATGCCCGTGTACTCCGGTCTTAGCTTAACCCCTTCTGTACCGTAGACAACATCCCTTTTATTGTACTCTGGCTACTTCAATTCCATTTGTATTGAGTCGATGAAGGATCTCCAGCAATTATAAGGCTTCAAACTATCTCTACCAACCCTCTAAACTACCACAGATCCTTCCCAAGCTGCATAAAATCGTCCCAATATAGCTAGAATATAATATAACAGACGTTGCTGGTACATAAAGGGTTAACTTGTCACACCATTGTATCACGTGTTATAATAACCATATAACCGGAAGTATTATAAACTCCGATATGATAGATGTAAGCATATTGTTAAGGGGGGATGGTTCACTTTTTGGGCGTTCTTTGCATGTATTCATTAGTTTTCTAGTTTCCTCCTTAGACCCCCATCAAATTTAAAAAAACATCCATTAGATCCACCTTCTAGATTAATTTGTACATTTTCCGGTAGAAAAATGTCCCGGCCGAAGGCCGATTCTTTCAACATTACAGGCTCACTATCGTTCGTCAGGGGAAAAATCGACACCTAAATAGCACGAAAGGTCTAAATATTGACGAAGAAATCTGGCGAAAGGTCTTTAAATCGACTAACTAATGGGGCAAACATCTTAACATCTAAAAACTAATGGAGCTAAACATGAGGGAGAAAGTGGTCCACAAAACCGGCCCATCCCCCCTTAAATTGATGTACATTTAATTCGTGTTTATTATCTTTGCTAACTACTGTAGTTCACATACAATGTAGCATATTTCCTTATCTTTCTTTATTACTATTATATACTGTATATCTACGTCTATATCCGTGTATCTATATCTAACTCGCAGTATATAATCTATTCTATACTGTATATCTACGTCTATATCCGTGTATCTATATCTAACTCGCAGTATATAATCTATTCTATACTGTATATCTACGTCTATATCCGTGTATCTATATCTAACTCGCAGTATATAATCTATTATATACTGTATATCTACGTCTATATCCGTGTATCTATATCTAACTCGCAGTATATAATCTATTCTATACTGTACTGTATATTCAAAGGAAAGCATGCTGCATTAAGACTCTCTTCCAACCTACTCATTGTTTAACCCTTTCACGCACATTCGCAGAGGTTGCCAGATGAGCAATAAGAGATAGAGTTCTCTCACTCTTATAATTACCTCTCCAAAATTAGTTTTCTGCCCACAGCTAACTCAAAGACAACTGCAGAGGTTGAAGTAACTAAACTAAAGGTTTCTAAATACCCCTGGTGGTAACAAAGGCTTTAAAGTATCCCCAATAGGCTCAAAATCGCGTCATATGTCGGAGAGGGTTAACGACTCAATACCTTTCTGAGGTCGATGACAACAGATTTAATTTGTGATACATGTCACCCAATACAGGCACACACAAACATACTTACACAGCCACATACGTACACACACAAACACTTACATCTCATGTATACCATTACACGCACATATACGTACATTTGTATACACTATCATTAAAATTCAAACATAAAACAAACCCACTCCAACACAAATACGATAACAATGTCATAACCGTAATACAAGAAAAAGGGAATACGTGAACAAATTTAAGGGGGATGACCTGCATTTGTTTCTCTCCTGTTCTCTCTTTTTCTGGCTTGTATCCATTCGGCCCCATTCAGCCTACTGTTTTAAGACGTTTATCCCCATCCAGGTGTCAAATTTTTACTGGTGAGCGGTAGCGAGCCAGCATATTTGTTAAATGTTTTTGACAGCAGGCTAAATTTGTACATTTTTCGATAGAAAAATTTATCAGGCAAAGCCGGACTTCTTCGTATAACGCTGGCTCGCTATCGCTCGCCAGGAAGAAATCAACACCTAGATGGGGATAAACGTCTTAAAATAGTTGGCTGTATGGGGCCGAATGGATACAAGTCAGAGAAAGAGAGAAAAGGAGAAAAAAAAGCAGGTCACCCCCTTAATCAAAATAGCCTACATGCACAGAAAATGGAAGAACAGAAAATGTTAGGATAAAGGAAAAACAGTGGAAACAAAATAGCAACACTAAATAAGTAATAATGATAAGAAAAGGACGAAGATACCTATAGATAGATGAATTAATAGATACATAGATAGATAGATCGATACAGTAGATAGATAGGTAAAGAGAGTATAAAAGGTAAAAAATAATAAGCGGAGAATAAGTGGATTAGGGATAGCGGTTGTATTGCTCTCTCTCTCTCTCTCTCTCTCTCTCTCTCTCTCTCTCTCTCTCTCTCTCTCTCTCTGTTTATAAAGCGCATGGCAATATACTTCGATTCATATTTGTGATTTTATAATACATATGAGTACCATTTTCCATAGCATATCAAACTCTCTCTCTCTCTCTCTCCTTTTATATATATATCTCTCTCTCTCTCTCTCTCTCTGCCGGCCACACTAGACTGTTGAGACACCGTGGGAAGATTCTCAAACTCTCTCAATTTTTCTCGTGGGAAGCGGAGAGAGAGAGAGAGAGAGAGAGAGAGAGAGAGACATAATATACTTGATAAGGCCGAAACAGATCACATATACAACAGTTTGATATAATACGCTTGGAGATACAATATACAAACTGGCGTAAATAATGTACAGTATAGGTTCAACAAGTGCACAAAAATACATCTATCCTATATCTATCTAGCGAGCTATATATTGATCCGTACGAAGCTACATGTGGGTTATCTACTAAACCTGTGAGAAGGAGGGAAAGGACAGTATAACATGAACACTTTACGCCAATCCTACTAGTTGTTAAGAGAGAGAGAGAGAGAATACTAAACAAACGTATTAAATAAATACCAACTGTAATAGAGTCTATGGCCGTGTTATATAAAGCAGTGTAAATAATCTGCTTGAATATTTGTTTTCAACACGTTCTGTCTCACGACGAACGTTATACACGTCCCTGCTAGACGATTGTCTTTGGCTTGTGAAGAACGTCTTTGAATGAAAGTAGAATAGTAATAATATCTTACAGGTCCTTCATAAGTTGTATAAAATCGTATGCATTGTAAAAACTCGATCGTGTAAAAATAAGTTGAAAAGTACATAGTGAATGGGTGTATTGATTTATTAAGGGGGGTGAGCTGCTTTTTGTGATTTCTGTCCTTTTCTCTCTTTCTCTGGCTTGTATCCATTCGGCCCCATTCAGCCAACTATTTTAAGACGTTTATCCCCATCTAGGTGTCGATTTCTTCCTGGCGAGCCAGCATTATATGAAGAAATCCGGCTTCGCCGGAGACATTTTTCTATCGAAAAATGTAAAAATTTAGCCTGCTGTCTTACAAAAATAAAAAATATGCTGGCTCGCTTCCGCTCACCAGTAAGAAATTGACACCTGGATAGGGATAAACGTCTTAAAACAGTAGGCTGAATGGGGCCAAATGGATACAAGCCAGAGAAAGTAGAAGAGGACAGAACAAAAACAGGTCACCCCCCTTAAGTGGGTTTATTACCACCATTATACCTTTACAAGGGTTATATTATAATGGACACTATTTTGACTGTACATTACCATACTACTTTACAATTTGGAGGAAGCTAGATTGAAACAAATATTGACGAACATATTTTAGCTTTTGTTCGGCGCCATATGACCTTGCTATTGCGGTGCTGTATTTTATGTCAATCAATCAATCGAACAAATATTGACGCCTATCTAATAAATCGATTAAGGAAAAGTCACACAAGACGGTCTTCCAGGCAATATTCAATTGGCCATTTTAATTGTCAACATACAATTCCCAGGTTTGCATTGTTATCCATATCCAGATTATTAAATAATTACAGATAGTTTTATGTAGATGAAATAATAGCAATTATTGAATTTAGAATATACTGGATGAACAGTAACGAAAAATTAGCGGAACAAGAATCGGCGACTATGTCATAATTATGTTTCATAATGTTTAGTATATAATTTAATCTTTAATATACTTAGTTCAGTTGAAAGGGGGGAGGGGGGTTTCTGGACCCCCTTCTACCTCATGTTTAGCACCGTTATCTTTAAGATTTTAAGACGTTTGCCCCATTAGTTTGGCGAAATTAAAAACTATTCCTGGCGAGCGATAGCGACCCTTTAAATCAGGAGGAATCAGCCTTTGGCCGGGACATTTTTCTACCGAAAAATGTACAAATATATCTCGAAGGGAGGCCTTAGGGGATCCCTCAATACCTTCACCTAGCTTGTTGGTAGTAATATATACCTTCACCTAGCTTGTTGGTAGTAATATATACCTTCACCTAGCTTGTTGGTAGTAATATATACCTTCACCTAGCTTGTTGGTAGTAATATATACCTTCACCTAGCTTGTTGGTAGTAATATATACCTTCACCTAGCTTGTTGGTAGTAATATATACCTTCACCTAGCTTGTTGGTAGTAATATATACCTTCACCTAGCTTGTTGGTAGTAATATATACCTTCACCTAGCTTGTTGGTAGTAATATATACCTTCACCTAGCTTGTTGGTAGTAATATATACCTTCACCTAGCTTGTTGGTAGTAATATATACCTTCACCTAGCTTGTTGGTAGTAATATATACCTTCACCTAGCTTGTTGGTAGTAATATATACCTTCACCTAGCTTGTTGGTAGTAATATATACCTTCACCTAGCTTGTTGGTAGTAATATATACCTTCACCTAGCTTGTTGGTAGTAATATACCTTCACCTAGCTTGTTGGTAGTAATATATACCTTCACCTAGCTTGTTGGTAGTAATATATACCTTCACCTAGCTTGTTGGTAGTAATATACCTTCACCTAGCTTGTTGGTAGTAATATATACCTTCACCTAGCTTGTTGGTAGTAATATATACCTTCACCTAGCTTGTTGGTAGTAATATATACCTTCACCTAGCTTGTTGGTAGTAATATATACCTTCACCTAGCTTGTTGGTAGTAATATATACCTTCACCTAGCTTGTTGGTAGTAATATATACCTTCACCTAGCTTGTTGGTAGTAATATATACCTTCACCTAGCTTGTTGGTAGTAATATATACCTTCACCTAGCTTGTTGGTAGTAATATATACCTTCACCTAGCTTGTTGGTAGTAATATATACCTTCACCTAGCTTGTTGGTAGTAATATATACCTTCACCTAGCTTGTTGGTAGTAATATATACCTTCACCTAGCTTGTTGGTAGTAATATATACCTTCACCTAGCTTGTTGGTAGTAATATATACCTTCACCTAGCTTGTTGGTAGATAATATTACTTCACAGTAGTAATATATACCTTCACCCTAGCTTGTTGGTAGTAATATATACCTTCACCTAGCTGGGTGGTGTAATATATCCTTCACCTAGCTTGTTGGTAGTAATTATATACCTTCACCTAGCATTGTTGGTAGTAAGATATATACCTTAACCTAGCTTGTTGGTAGTAATATATACCTTCACCTAGCTTGTTGGTAGTAATATATACCTTCACCTAGCTTGTTGGTAGTAATATATACCTTCACCTAGCTTGTTGGTAGTAATATATAGTGTAAATTATCAACACTAACTATTAATTTGAAGCAGATATACAACGTAGTAGTGTTTTCAATCTGCGCCTAAAATAGATGACAATCTGCTGTTAGTAGGTCTAGTTTCTCGCCTAGTAAAAATCAACAGGGATGGGTTAGTGTACAATATTAAGAGTTATTAACACATATATTGGAGGGATATACGCAGCTTAGGGTATATTGGAGGGATATACGCAGCTTAGGGTATATTGGAGGGATATACGCAGCTTAGGGTATATTGGAAGGATATACGCAGCTTAGGGTATATTGGAGGGATATACGCAGCTTAGGGTATATTGGAGGGATATACGCAGCTTAGGGTATATTGGAGGGATATACGCAGCTTAGGGTATATTGGAGGGATATACGCAGCTTAGGGTATATATTGGAGGGATATACGCAGCTTAGGGTATATATTGGAGGGATATACGCAGCTTAGGGTATATATTGGAGGGATATACGCAGCTTAGGGTATATATTGGAGGGATATACGCAGCTTAGGGTATATTGGAGGGATATACGCAGCTTAGGGTATATTGGAGGGATATACGCAGCTTAGGGTATATATTGGAGGGGTATACGCAGCTTAGGGTATATTGGAGGGATATACGCAGCTTAGGGTATATATTGGAGGGATATACGCAGCTTAGGGTATATATTGGAGGGATATACGCAGTTTAGGGTATATATTGGAGAGATATACGCAGCTTAGGGTATATTGGAGGGATATACGCAGCTTAGGGTATATATTGGAGGGATATACGCAGCTTAGGGTATATATTGGAGGATATACGCAGCTTAGGGTATATTGGAGGGATATACGCAGCTTAGGGTATATTGGAGGGATATACGCAGCTTAGGGTATATATTGGAGGGATATACGCAGCTTAGGGTATATATTGGAGGGATATACGCAGCTTAGGGTATATTGGAGGGATATACGCAGCTTAGGGTATATTGGAGGGATATACGCAGCTTAGGGTATATATTGGAGGGATATACGCAGCTTAGGGTATATATTGGAGGGATATACGCAGCTTAGGGTATATTGGAGGGATATACGCAGCTTAGGGTATATTGGAGGGATATACGCAGCTTAGGGTATATATTGGAGGGATATACGCAGTTTAGGGTATATATTGGAGAGATATACGCAGCTTAGGGTATATTGGAGGGATATACGCAGCTTAGGGTATATATTGGAAGGATATACGCAGCTTAGGGTATATATTGGAGGGATATACGCAGCTTAGGGTATATTGGAGGGATATACGCAACTTAGTGTATATAATTGGAGGGATATACGCAGCTTAGGGTATATTGGAGGGATATACGCAGCTTAGGGTATATTGGAGGGATATACGCAGCTTACGGTATATTGGAGGGATATACGCAGCTTAGGGTATATTGGAGGGATATACGCAGCTTACGGTATATTAAGAACATAAGAACATAAGAAAATGGGAGTCTGCAGAAAGCCGATTGGCCTAAGCAAGGCAGATCCCTGTCCCACACAACCCCAAATCAATTACAAAGCCCAATTATAGGCTCAACACTCTAATACCCTGAGGATCATCTTACCAAAACGGTTAGAGATTAACGCAGGATTATGGGGAGGGATATTGGAGGGATATACGCAGCTTAGGGTATATTGGAGGGATATACGCAGCTTAGGGTATATTGGAGGGATATACGCAGCTTAGGGTATATTGGAGGGATATACGCAGCTTAGGGTATATTGGAGGGATATACGCAGCTTAGGTTATATATTGGAGGGATATACGCAGCTTAGGGTATATTGGAGGGATATACGCAGCTTAGGGTATATATTGGAGGGATATACGCAGCTTA
>CM064523.1:26106786-26184286 GCA_032716605.1 Paralithodes platypus | reverse complement strand
AAATGTTGAGAATTAATACAGGTTCTCAGTGTATACAAGTTATATATTGTATGCTCGTCACCATATATAATTTATTACTTCATATTTATGCACATTTAATTTCAAAATAAACTTAGCTTGAATTATTTCAATGTTTTCTTTTGTCCTGTTTCATATAATATGACTAGTTACACACATAGTTCAATATATCACAAAAACAAGGTGTCTTATAAGAGGGGTTCAGTCAGAGCGTGGGCCTTGTGACGTCATTCACTCGCAGATACCTGGCTGGTGGGTTGACCCTATATTCTCTGGACCCAGGATGTATGTATAATATACAGATGCATATACAGTTTGTACATGTGGGGGTGTATGGTTGAGCCTACACGCAGTATGTGTACACGTGTATATATATATATATATATATATATATATACCGGTATGTATATATATGTGTGTGTGTGTGTGTGAATATATGTGTATGTGTGTATATGTATTCATATATGTATATAAAGGCATATACTATTGGTAGCGCCAGTGAACTTGACAATAGTCTTGACCCCTTAACTTCTTATAACTCGAAATGAATGAAAGCAATCTGGCTGACGTTTCTATCATTTGGGAAGAGTCTACCAGGAAATAGGTGTGGATATTTTCAGCCAGTTTGCTCTAGGCCCTTTTGAGTTACAGAGAGGTCAGGGATCAAGATTATTGTCAAGATCGTTGGCGCTACCTATAGTTATATTGATACGCTTAGATGTATGTATTGTGTGTGTATGTACACTCGACCAAAAAACAATGTTTTCACTGGTGAGCTGTAAATATAATCTAGTGTGAACGGAATGAATTGGGTGAAACATACGTCTGTGAGGTACTAATCATAAGATTTCGACCCACTTCCAGAATGTTTAGAGCGTTAGTGTAGAAATTGTTTTTTGGTCGAGTGTACATGCAGTGTATGTGTATTTAGTGGTACGTATATGCACATGTACTGTGCAAGCATACACTACGGTTGCATATTTCTAGTTTAATGAAGCTCACAATAATGCAGGTAAATATAAGTCAGCACAGCTATGTATTTATCACATGCATGTTTTCAGCATCTGGCTGTAATTATTAACAATCCATTTACTATTATTATATTTATTTACATAGTAAATAGGGGAACAGTAAACATAATCAACTCGATACCATTCAACAAACCCTTATAACAATGTGCTACTATTATCTCAACTCGAAAATCATCTGCTAACCTAATAGGCTACATAATATTTAACTCGTCAAATAGCTCTTACGCAACGTCGTGCTTTAGACCTTATTATAAGATAATTATAAGTTAGAGTTAAGTTACAAACTATTCATCTGTACATTTGCAGCCAACGGCTGCAATTATCAAGAAACCGTTTATTAGTATTTGTATTATTATTACACACACATAAATATATATATTGTGGCGAGGTTGGTTCTTAGAGATCAGTGCCCCATAAAATGTTATTATCTCTTGCTTATGCATTAGGCTATTCATTGTGCAGTTGGTTCCAGTATATGATTAGATTGATATCCAATATTCGATAAATGGATATTAATAATAGTCATCTGCTGTACCTTTAACTGTTTTGATGGTAAAATTGTTAGTGTGTAAGTACAAAGGAGTACAAAGGAAATCAAGCAACAACAGATCTAGTGACTCTTCTAGGTTGCTTGTCCTCCAAAACACTGAGGATCAAGTGTCCAAACAGTGGTTTAGAGTGGGGAAGGGAACATTGGAAAGGGAATTACTGCCCTGGAACTAATGTCCGTGGCAGGATTAGGAAGTTAGTAGGGGACAGATGGGTTAGTAACTGAGGGGGGGATAAAATAAAGTTATTCATTTACAAACGCAGTCAGTCGCGGGTTTGATGCGAGATATTTGTCTAGGCGGAGTTTAAATGAATCAACGGTGATGCAGTCTATAACGTTTCGGGGAAACCCATTCCACAAGTTGACAACTCGATTGAAGAAGAAATTCTTAGATTCGTGCGAGTTAAAAGATTTACCAATAATTTTGCAACCGTTTCCCCGCGTGTAATTAGATTGGTCGATAGTGAAGTACTTACTAGAGTTCATATTGTCGATGCCTTTGATGATTTTGAACACTTGAATTAAGTCACCTCTTAATCTGCGCTGGGTTAAAGGAAATAGATTTAATTCTCTAAGACGCTCTTCGTATGGTTTGTTCTTTAGGCTAGGTATCATTTTGGTAACTCTACGTTGAACTCGTTCTAGCTTGTTTATATCTTTTTGGTAATAAGGGCACCAGGATTGAACGCAGTATTCCAGAAGAGGGCGGACTAAGGAATTGTAAAGGGTTAGGATAACTTCTTTGGATTTATGCTCAAATGACCTGCCTATAAAGCCAATTATTTTGTTTGCCTTCTTAACAACTTCTGAACATTGTTGACTCGGTTTTAGGTTACTCGATATTGTTACTCCCAGATCGGTTTCTCTGTTTACATTCTTAAGCTGAGTGCCATTCATCGAATAGTTTGCTTTCTCATTTAGGTATCCGATATGTAGTACTTTACATTTATCCGCATTGAAACTCATTTGCCAAATTTGGGCCCAACATGACAATTTATCTAGATTGTGTTGCATATCGTCAACTTGTTCTTTTGAAAGTACGCTATTTGCAATTTTTGTATCGTCAGCAAATTTTGAGATTGTACAGGTGAGACCCTCATCTATGTCGTTGATGTAAATTAGAAAGAGAATTGGTCCTAGTACCGATCCCTGGGGTACCCCACTACTTACATTGGTCCATTTAGATGCCTTACCGTTTATGACTACTCTTTGCTTTCTGTCGCTGAGCCAATTTTCTATCCATTTCAACACACCGTCTTGTATTCCATGCGCTTTTAGTTTTAGCAGTAAACGTTTGTGGGGAACTTTGTCAAAGGCCTTTTGAAAATCAAGGTATATAATATCTACAGCTTTACTCTCATCGTAGAGGTTGAGGATATCGTGGAAGAAGTCTAAGAGGTTTGTTAAACAGGAACGTTTTTTTACGAAAGCCGTGTTGAGTATCTTTAAGTATGTTATTTTCCTCTAAGTGATTTACGAGTCGATCTCGTATGACCGTTTCTAGCATTTTACATACAACTGAGGTTAAGCTAATTGGACGATAGTTACTGGGTAGGGATTTGCTGCCTTTTTGAATATCGGTGTTACGTTGGCTAGCTTCCACTGATCGGGCATAGTTCCAGACTGCAAGGATTTATTGAATAGTAATGTCAGTGGTTTGGAGAGCTCATCCTTAGCTTCCTTTAGAACTCTAGGCGAGATTGTATCAGGTCCAGGCGTTTTATTTACCTTGAGTTTATCTAAACAATTCAATATTTCTCTCTCTGTAACGGTGATATTGCTTAGAACATCTGAATTATCAATCTGAATCGGCGATGGTGTAGGGATATCACTGAGGTATGTGGTGACCTGGGTTCGAATCCTGGGAGAATTGCATGCTCTCATTAATTTCATTTGATAGGTTATTGGTGTTAAGATCGGTGTTAAAAATTATGTAGTAATCCTGTTATGATGTCGTATTTTAAGACGGTTTGAAGTTTATCTCAGTCTGTAGCCTTTTAATGGGTAGATGTTCTTCCTAAGCTGATCAAAATCGTGTTGTAGTTGCCAGAATATAATGAAAAGTACATCACCGGTACATAAGGGGTTAACAGAGCCTATCGCCGTGTTATATAAAGCAGTGTAGATTATCTGCTTGAATAGTTTGTTCAGCACTTTGTGTCACACGACGAACGTTATGCACGTCACTGCTAGACGATTTTCCTTGACTTTTGAAGAACCTCTTTGCATGAAAGTAATAATGACCATAACAAATAGCCCTTTATATCTTACAGTTCCGTCGTAAGTTGTATACAATCGCCTGCATTGTAATAGAAAATTAATGATATACAAATATAATAGTTGAGATGTACATGAAGTCAATGGGTATATTGATAGGGAGTTATCTCTGCTATTTTATTAAATGGGTTTATTACTACCAGTATACCTTTGAAAGAGTATACTACTATGGACACTTTATTTGATCTCTTCATAACCATGCTTCTTTACAGTGTGGAGGAAGCTAGAATGAAACTAATATTGACGCACGTGTTTTAGCTGATCCGGCGCCGTATGACCTTGTTGTTGCAGTGCCTTGTTTTATATCAATCAATTAATCAATCAATCAAATAAACAAATATTGACGTCGATGGAATAAATGAGTTAAGGAATAGTTAAACAATACGGTTTACCCAGTCTCTATTCAATTGGCAATTGTATTTGGCAACATACAATTTCCATGTATGTATTGTCATCCATACCCAGGCAAAAAAGTACATTATTTTGTGTTGAGGAAATGTTAGCAAACTATAATTTAGAAAATGCTAGATGAACAGTACCGAAAAACTGGCGGAATAAGGATGGGCGACTCTGCCATTATTATGTGTTATAATATTTAGTATATAATTATTTAATATACTTTGTTCAGTTTAAGGGGGTGTATTTTGATGGACCCCCCCCCCCTCCCTTTGCCTCATGATTAGATCCATTAATTTGAAGACTTTATTACGTTTATCCCATTAGTTTGACAATTTAAGATCTTTAATCCTGGCGAGCGATAGCCACCCTTCACATCAGGTGGAATAATCCTTTGGCCTGGACATTATTCTACCGAAACATGTACAAGTATATCTCTAAGAGAGGTGTTGATGGTATTTCTTAAAGCTTGATGGAGGTCTAGGGAGAAAAAAACAAAATAAAAACTTCCTATAACATAATTTTGTCAGCTAAAATGTCACGTCCCTCTCTGTTACTGAACTGTGATGTTATGTTGATGGTGATATATAGTGTTGTAAATGTCACGTCCCTCTATCTGTTACTGAACTGTGATGTTATGTTGATGGTGATATATAGTGTTGTAAATGTCACGTCCCTCTATCTGTTACTGAACTGTGATGTTATGTTGATGGTGATATATAGTGTTGTAAATGTCACGTCCCTCTATCTGTTACTGAACTGTGATGTTATGTTGATGGTGATATATAGTGTTGTAAATGTCACGTCCCTCTATCTGTTACTGAACTGTGATGTTATGTTGATGGTGATATATAGTGTTGTAAATGTCACGTCCCTCTATCTGTTACTGAACTGTGATGTTATGTTGATGGTGATATATAGTGTTGTAAATGTCACGTCCCTCTATCTGTTACTGAACTGTGATGTTATGTTGATGGTGATATATAGTGTTGTAAATGTCACGTCCCTCTATCTGTTACTGAACTGTGATGTTATGTTGATGGTGATATATAGTGTTGTAAATGTCACGTCCCTCTATCTGTTACTGAACTGTGATGTTATGTTGATGGTGATATATAGTGTTGTAAATGTCACGTCCCTCTATCTGTTACTGAACTGTGATGTTATGTTGATGGTGATATATAGTGTTGTAAATGTCACGTCCCTCTATCTGTTACTGAACTGTGATGTTATGTTGATGGTGATATATAGTGTTGTAAATGTCACGTCCCTCTATCTGTTACTGAACTGTGATGTTATGTTGATGGTGATATAGTGTTGTAAATGTCACGTCCCTCTATCTGTTACTGAACTGTGATGTTATGTTGATGGTGATATATAGTGTTGTAAATGTCACGTCCCTCTATCTGTTACTGAACTGTGATGTTATGTTGATGGTGATATATAGTGTTGTAAATGTCACGTCCCTCTATCTGTTACTGAACTGTGATGTTATGTTGATGGTGATATATAGTGTTGTAAATGTCACGTCCCTCTATCTGTTACTGAACTGTGATGTTATGTTGATGGTGATATATAGTGTTGTAAATGTCACGTCCCTCTATCTGTTACTGAACTGTGATGTTATGTTGATGGTGATATATAGTGTTGTAAATGTCACGTCCCTCTATCTGTTACTGAACTGTGATGTTATGTTGATGGTGATATATAGTGTTGTAAATGTCACGTCCCTCTATCTGTTACTGAACTGTGATGTTATGTTGATGGTGATATATAGTGTTGTAAATGTCACGTCCCTCTATCTGTTACTGAACTGTGATGTTATGTTGATGGTGATATATAGTGTTGTAAATGTCACGTCCCTCTATCTGTTACTGAACTGTGATGTTATGTTGATGGTGATATATAGTGTTGTAAATGTCACGTCCCTCTATCTGTTACTGAACTGTGATGTTATGTTGATGGTGATATATAGTGTTGTAAATGTCACGTCCCTCTATCTGTTACTGAACTGTGATGTTATGTTGATGGTGATATATAGTGTTGTAAATGTCACGTCCCTCTATCTGTTACTGAACTGTGATGTTATGTTGATGGTGATATATAGTGTTGTAAATGTCACGTCCCTCTATCTGTTACTGAACTGTGATGTTATGTTGATGGTGATATATAGTGTTGTAAATGTCACGTCCCTCTATCTGTTACTGAACTGTGATGTTATGTTGATGGTGATATATAGTGTTGTAAATGTCACGTCCCTCTATCTGTTACTGAACTGTGATGTTATGTTGATGGTGATATATAGTGTTGTAAATGTCACGTCCCTCTATCTGTTACTCAACTGTGATGTTATGTTGATGGTGATATATAGTGTTGTAAATGTCACGTCCCTCTATCTGTTACTCAACTGTGATGTTATGTTGATGGTGATATATAGTGTTGTAAATGTCACGTCCCTCTATCTGTTACTGAACTGTGATGTTATGTTGATGGTGATATATAGTGTTGTAAATGTCACGTCCCTCTATCTGTTACTGAACTGTGATGTTATGTTGATGGTGATATATAGTGTTGTAAATGTCACGTCCCTCTATCTGTTACTGAACTGTGATGTTATGTTGATGGTGATATATAGTGTTGTAAATGTCACGTCCCTCTATCTGTTACTGAACTGTGATGTTATGTTGATGGTGATATATAGTGTTGTAAATGTCACGTCCCTCTATCTGTTACTGAACTGTGATGTTATGTTGATGGTGATATATAGTGTTGTAAATGTCACGTCCCTCTATCTGTTACTGAACTGTGATGTTATGTTGATGGTGATATATAGTGTTGTAAATGTCACGTCCCTCTATCTGTTACTGAACTGTGATGTTATGTTGATGGTGATATATAGTGTTGTAAATGTCACGTCCCTCTATCTGTTACTGAACTGTGATGTTATGTTGATGGTGATATATAGTGTTGTAAATGTCACGTCCCTCTATCTGTTACTCAACTGTGATGTTATGTTGATGGTGATATATAGTGTTGTAAATGTCACGTCCCTCTATCTGTTACTCAACTGTGATGTTATGTTGATGGTGATATATAGTGTTGTAAATGTCACGTCCCTCTATCTGTTACTGAACTGTGATGTTATGTTGATGGTGATATATAGTGTTGTAAATGTCACGTCCCTCTATCTGTTACTGAACTGTGATGTTATGTTGATGGTGATATATAGTGTTGTAAATGTCACGTCCCTCTATCTGTTACTGAACTGTGATGTTATGTTGATGGTGATATATAGTGTTGTAAATGTCACGTCCCTCTATCTGTTACTGAACTGTGATGTTATGTTGATGGTGATATATAGTGTTGTAAATGTCACGTCCCTCTATCTGTTACTGAACTGTGATGTTATGTTGATGGTGATATATAGTGTTGTAAATGTCACGTCCCTCTATCTGTTACTGAACTGTGATGTTATGTTGATGGTGATATATAGTGTTGTAAATGTCACGTCCCTCTATCTGTTACTGAACTGTGATGTTATGTTGATGGTGATATATAGTGTTGTAAATGTCACGTCCCTCTATCTGTTACTGAACTGTGATGTTATGGTGATGGTGATATATAGTGTTGTAAATGTCACGTCCCTCTATCTGTTACTGAACTGTGATGTTATGTTGATGGTGATATATAGTGTTGTAAATGTCACGTCCCTCTATCTGTTACTGAACTGTGATGTTATGTTGATGGTGATATATAGTGTTGTAAATGTCACGTCCCTCTATCTGTTACTGAACTGTGATGTTATGTTGATGGTGATATATAGTGTTGTAAATGTCACGTCCCTCTATCTGTTACTGAACTGTGATGTTATGTTGATGGTGATATATAGTGTTGTAAATGTCACGTCCCTCTATCTGTTACTGAACTGTGATGTTATGTTGATGGTGATATATAGTGTTGTAAATGTCACGTCCCTCTATCTGTTACTGAACTGTGATGTTATGTTGATGGTGATATATAGTGTTGTAAATGTCACGTCCCTCTATCTGTTACTGAACTGTGATGTTATGTTGATGGTGATATATAGTGTTGTAAATGTCACGTCCCTCTATCTGTTACTGAACTGTGATGTTATGTTGATGGTGATATATAGTGTTGTAAATGTCACGTCCCTATCTGTTACTGAACTGTGATGTTATGTTGATGGTGATATATAGTGTTGTAAATGTCACGTCCCTCTATCTGTTACTGAACTGTGATGTTATGTTGATGGTGATATATAGTGTTGTAAATGTCACGTCCCTCTATCTGTTACTGAACTGTGATGTTATGTTGATGGTGTATATAGTGTTGTAAATGTCACGTCCCTCTATCTGTTACTGAACTGTGATGTTATGTTGATGGTGATATATAGTGTTGTAAATGTCACGTCCCTCTATCTGTTACTGAACTGTGATGTTATGTTGATGGTGATATATAGTGTTGTAAATGTCACGTCCCTCTATCTGTTACTGAACTGTGATGTTATGTTGATGGTGATATATAGTGTTGTAAATGTCACGTCCCTCTATCTGTTACTGAACTGTGATGTTATGTTGATGGTGATATATAGTGTTGTAAATGTCACGTCCCTCTATCTGTTACTGAACTGTGATGTTATGTTGATGGTGATATATAGTGTTGTAAATGTCACGTCCCTCTATCTGTTACTGAACTGTGATGTTATGTTGATGGTGATATATAGTGTTGTAAATGTCACGTCCCTCTATCTGTTACTGAACTGTGATGTTATGTTGATGGTGATATATAGTGTTGTAAATGTCACGTCCCTCTATCTGTTACTGAACTGTGATGTTATGTTGATGGTGATATATAGTGTTGTAAATGTCACGTCCCTCTATCTGTTACTGAACTGTGATGTTATGTTGATGGTGATATATAGTGTTGTAAATGTCACGTCCCTCTATCTGTTACTGAACTGTGATGTTATGTTGATGGTGATATATAGTGTTGTAAATGTCACGTCCCTCTATCTGTTACTGAACTGTGATGTTATGTTGATGGTGATATATAGTGTTGTAAATGTCACGTCCCTCTATCTGTTACTGAACTGTGATGTTATGTGATGGTGATATATAGTGTTGTAAATGTCACGTCCCTCTATCTGTTACTGAACTGTGATGTTATGTTGATGGTGATATATAGTGTTGTAAATGTCACGTCCCTCTATCTGTTACTGAACTGTGATGTTATGTCGATGGTGATATATAGTGTTGTAAATGTCACGTCCCTCTATCTGTTACTGAACTGTGATGTTATGTTGATGGTGATATATAGTGTTGTAAATGTCACGTCCCTCTATCTGTTACTGAACTGTGATGTTATGTTGATGGTGATATATAGTGTTGTAAATGTCACGTCCCTCTATCTGTTACTGAACTGTGATGTTATGTTGATGGTGATATATAGTGTTGTAAATGTCACGTCCCTCTATCTGTTACTGAACTGTGATGTTATGTTGATGGTGATATATAGTGTTGTAAATGTCACGTCCCTCTATCTGTTACTGAACTGTGATGTTATGTTGATGGTGATATATAGTGTTGTAAATGTCACGTCCCTCTATCTGTTACTGAACTGTGATGTTATGTTGATGGTGATATATAGTGTTGTAAATGTCACGTCCCTCTATCTGTTACTGAACTGTGATGTTATGTTGATGGTGATATATAGTGTTGTAAATGTCACGTCCCTCTATCTGTTACTGAACTGTGATGTTATGTTGATGGTGATATATAGTGTTGTAAATGTCACGTCCCTCTATCTGTTACTGAACTGTGATGTTATGTTGATGGTGATATATAGTGTTGTAAATGTCACGTCCCTCTATCTGTTACTGAACTGTGATGTTATGTTGATGGTGATATATAGTGTTGTAAATGTCACGTCCCTCTATCTGTTACTGAACTGTGATGTTATGTTGATGGTGATATATAGTGTTGTAAATGTCACGTCCCTCTATCTGTTACTGAACTGTGATGTTATGTTGATGGTGATATAGTGTTGTAAATGTCACGTCCCTCTATCTGTTACTGAACTGTGATGTTATGTCGATGGTGATATAGTGTTGTAAATGTCACGTCCCTCTATCTGTTACTGAACTGTGATGTTATGTCGATGGTGATATATAGTGTTGTAAATGTCACGTCCCTCTATCTGTTACTGAACTGTGATGTTATGTCGATGGTGATATATAGTGTTGTAAATGTCACGTCCCTCTATCTGTTACTGAACTGTGATGTTATGTCGATGGTGATATATAGTGTTGTAAATGTCACGTCCCTCTATCTGTTACTGAACTGTGATGTTATGTCGATGGTGATATATAGTGTTGTAAATGTCACATCCCTCTATCTGTTACTGAACTGTGATGTTATGTTGATGGTGATATATAGTGTTGTAAATGTCACGTCCCTCTATCTGTTACTGAACTGTGATGTTATGTTGATGGTGATATATAGTGTTGTAAATGTCACGTCCCTCTATCTGTTACTGAACTGTGATGTTATGTTGATGGTGATATATAGTGTTGTAAATGTCACGTCCCTCTATCTGTTACTGAACTGTGATGTTATGTTGATGGTGATATATAGTGTTGTAAATGTCACGTCCCTCTATCTGTTACTGAACTGTGATGTTATGTTGATGGTGATATATAGTGTTGTAAATGTCACGTCCCTCTATCTGTTACTGAACTGTGATGTTATGTTGATGGTGATATATAGTGTTGTAAATGTCACGTCCCTCTATCTGTTACTGAACTGTGATGTTATGTTGATGGTGATATATAGTGTTGTAAATGTCACGTCCCTCTATCTGTTACTGAACTGTGATGTTATGTTGATGGTGATATAGTGTTGTAAATGTCACGTCCCTCTATCTGTTACTGAACTGTGATGTTATGTTGATGGTGATATATAGTGTTGTAAATGTCACGTCCCTCTATCTGTTACTGAACTGTGATGTTATGTTGATGGTGATATATAGTGTTGTAAATGTCACGTCCCTCTATCTGTTACTGAACTGTGATGTTATGTTGATGGTGATATATAGTGTTGTAAATGTCACGTCCCTCTATCTGTTACTGAACTGTGATGTTATGTTGATGGTGATATATAGTGTTGTAAATGTCACGTCCCTCTATCTGTTACTGAACTGTGATGTTATGTTGATGGTGATATATAGTGTTGTAAATGTCACGTCCCTCTATCTGTTACTGAACTGTGATGTTATGTTGATGGTGATATATAGTGTTGTAAATGTCACGTCCCTCTATCTGTTACTGAACTGTGATGTTATGTTGATGGTGATATATAGTGTTGTAAATGTCACGTCCCTCTATCTGTTACTGAACTGTGATGTTATGTTGATGGTGATATATAGTGTTGTAAATGTCACGTCCCTCTATCTGTTACTGAACTGTGATGTTATGTTGATGGTGATATATAGTGTTGTAAATGTCACGTCCCTCTATCTGTTACTGAACTGTGATGTTATGTTGATGGTGATATATAGTGTTGTAAATGTCACGTCCCTCTATCTGTTACTGAACTGTGATGTTATGTCGATGGTGATATATAGTGTTGTAAATGTCACGTCCCTCTATCTGTTACTGAACTGTGATGTTATGTCGATGGTGATATATAGTGTTGTAAATGTCACGTCCCTCTATCTGTTACTGAACTGTGATGTTATGTCGATGGTGATATATAGTGTTGTAAATGTCACGTCCCTCTATCTGTTACTGAACTGTGATGTTATGTCGATGGTGATATATAGTGTTGTAAATGTCACGTCCCTCTATCTGTTACTGAACTGTGATGTTATGTTGATGGTGATATATAGTGTTGTAAATGTCACGTCCCTCTATCTGTTACTGAACTGTGATGTTATGTTGATGGTGATATATAGTGTTGTAAATGTCACGTCCCTCTATCTGTTACTGAACTGTGATGTTATGTTGATGGTGATATATAGTGTTGTAAATGTCACGTCCCTCTATCTGTTACTGAACTGTGATGTTATGTTGATGGTGATATATAGTGTTGTAAATGTCACGTCCCTCTATCTGTTACTGAACTGTGATGTTATGTTGATGGTGATATATAGTGTTGTAAATGTCACGTCCCTCTATCTGTTACTGAACTGTGATGTTATGTTGATGGTGATATATAGTGTTGTAAATGTCACGTCCCTCTATCTGTTACTGAACTGTGATGTTATGTTGATGGTGATATATAGTGTTGTAAATGTCACGTCCCTCTATCTGTTACTGAACTGTGATGTTATGTTGATGGTGATATATAGTGTTGTAAATGTCACGTCCCTCTATCTGTTACTGAACTGTGATGTAATGTTGATGGTGATATATAGTGTTGTAAATGTCACGTCCCTCTATCTGTTACTGAACTGTGATGTTATGTTGATGGTGATATATAGTGTTGTAAATGTCACGTCCCTCTATCTGTTACTGAACTGTGATGTTATGTTGATGGTGATATATAGTGTTGTAAATTATTAATACAAACTATTATTATGAAGCAGATATAAAGTATAGTAGTGTTTTCATTCTGCGCCTAAAATATCTGACAATCGGCTGCTAGTAGATCCAAGTTTCTTGCTCGGTAAAAGTCAACAGAGGTGGGTTAGTGTACAACCTTATAATTAATACCACATATTTTGGAAGGATGTACGTAATTTTGGGATATCTTCTTAACCTTTTCTGTAAACGATGACGCACTTTATCAATTTAGGTTGCCCTTATTAAACCATTTTTTTTTTAGCTAAAGATTAAACTGTGGACGTTAGACGGTTAATTGATATCATTGTTACCTCTTTGAATACAAGATATAATTCCTGAGCTGTATGAAATTTTGTGTTAAAATGAATGTCTAAACGTTGACAAAATTAATTAAAAACTGTCTGCTATCTGTGAAACGTTGTCAATAAAGTGACCCTTCTCAAATAGTGTATTTATTTATAAATATATTAGTGACAACCAAAATAACATGAAGAAATACGTATCAACGCAATAGTAACAGCTCGAAAAATACTTGTATCCTAGTTTATATATAATTCTGTTAGGCTTGTTAATGATCTGGGTAAGAGAGGTTGATCAGACAGCTATATCCGGTCGAGTCCACCTGAGAGTGTAGTACCGCCCCTTCACAGCCTGTTGCCGTGGTTTACTTCCGGGAAGGACTACAAGGAGGAGGGGGCGTTAGTCAGCTGTCACAATGGATGGCCTGGGGTACTGTATGTCCGGGTGTGTGGTACTGTATGTCCGGGTGTAGGATACTGACGGATGTTCAAAGTATAGGTCAGCTGTGTACCAGCAACTAACACACACACACACGAAAGTCTAACGAAAGTCTACGAAAGCAGCAGAAGAGGTATTGAGGAACAGCTGGAAACTGAGTCAGGAAGGGAAATACACCAAGGTTATATTAACCCTCGTGGCCCGGGCTGCCTTTATAAATGACGAAGGTCGTATCCGGGCGATCTGGCTGAAAATCAACAAAAGTAAACTAAGGCTAATCTCGCTTAATATATTACCTACATTAATGAAAGATATACAAATATGTGCGCCTTACCTTGCCGCGTAGAATGGCGTTGAGTAGAGCTCTCTACCTCAACTGGTTCCGGAGTGATGGTGATGGAAGTGGAGGTAACTTTTGCCGCGTATTTACCTCGGCTTGTCCGAACACTCAACCGCGGCCCCGGCTACGACGCCCAGTTGCACTCGTCGCTCCACCCGCAATTATGCCGGGAAGCGATTTTTTTTTTTTTTTTTTTTTTTTTTTTTTTCTATATTCCAACTTACTTCCTCTCGGGCATAGGCTGAGAGCCTTAACATTCACCGCTTTACAATGAACAGTGAAGCCCGTGAGGTCTTGTTCCAGTCTAGGGAGTGAGACATGTGAAGCACGTAGAGTACAACGAGCACCTGCCATCTTGCCTTCACATGAGGCACGGTGCTCACTCATGGCCCGAAACGACCCCATCTCTGAAGCCATCTCGTTCCCGTGCTTCACTGTCTCACCCTCTACACTCGGACTCTCACACTTACACACACACAACGCCACCTGTTGAGCAGATAACTTTGATAGTGTTTGATAGTGTTTTATTGTTTATTATGCCATTTATTAAAGTTATTATGTTATTTTCACTCAATAAAGTTATTTTTATGAAGTTCTTTGTGTCTCTGTCACTTATTACTTAGTTTTATTATTATTATTATGATTATAGTGTCACTTTCACTGGACTTTGATAGTTGGTGGTGTCATTTTCACTTGTATGTATTGTTAGGTAAGCTAATAATATATATAGTGTCACTTTCACTTGTTCATATTGTTACGAAGGCACTTATTATTACTTATGTGTGTCTCTTTCACTTATACTTAGTGTTATTATTATTATAGTGTCACTTTCACTGGACTATGATCATTGATAGTGTCATTTTCACTTTTATGTATTGTTAGGTAAGCTAATAATATATATAGTGTCACTTTCACTTGTTCATATTGTTATGAAGGCACTTATTATTACTTATGTGTGTCTCTTTCACTTATACTTAGTTTTATTATTATTATAGTGTCACTTTCACTTGACTATGATAATTGATAGTGTCACTTTCACTGTTATTGTCACAGGCACTTCAAAATTGTTGGAGAGTGTGAATGTCATTGAAGCACCGTCCAGCACACAGTGCCACTTCACACTCGAGGCATTCCCATGTGGTTTTGCTTACTTTGCGGGGTCTGCGAGTTGTGTGGCTGCACACATGGCACCTCTTCTGACTCCTAACTTTACTACCTGGTGCTTTGAAAGGAAGGGGGTGGAGCTGGTGCCTCCTGAAGAAGTCGGCACACCCCGTTCTGTCCAGCTGGCCTGGTCCTTGTAGTGGTCTCCCAGGTTCTGCATGCTTAGCCAGGAGCTCAAGTATCACCTGCTTGTGGAACTTCCGCAGGGACTTGTACTTCTTGGCTCCTGGAGTCCTCAGACGGTAGATGTTGTAGGCATTGAGGACCGACATATCTACCGTATGCAGGATAAACTTCTTGTACCACCTGCAAGATGTTCGCAGGCAGTCGATGAAGCCCATCTGCATGTCGGACTTGTCAACGAGGCGCATGTTGAGGTTGTAATCAAGGACAGCAGCTGGTTTCTGGACGGGGTTCTTGGTTCTTCGGTCCACCTTCCCTGTGGCGACCATCTCGGCCTTGTGGCATGTGCTGAGGAGGTTCACCTTCCGCTGGTCATGCCAGTGGATGGAGAGGATGGGGCCACTCTTCTTGTGGAAGATGTCCGTCTTCTTGGTCTTTGTTGGGTAGCCTGGCATGCCCTTCCTCTTGGCCTTGACTGTGCCGACAATTCCGGTCTTGCGGTCATGGAGGTACTTGGTCAGGATAGGCGACTTGTAATAATTATCTGTGTAGAGGATGTGGTTTTGATTGAAGTGCCTCTCCATCATCTGCTTCACTACAGCGCCGCCAAAACCAATGAGGGGGTCAGTCACAATTTCTCCAGCCTTGCCGCTGTAGACCACAAAGTCCAGCACATACCCCGTCTTGCAGTCGCAGAGGACGAAGAGCTTGATGCCGAAGCGGTGTCTCTTGGACGGGATATACTGTCGGAAGTGCAGCCTACCACGGAACAGGACCAGAGACTCGTCGAGGCACATCTTCTGGAAAGGAATCAGGTAGGTGGTGAATCGATGACGTATCATGTCATACAGCTTCCTGATCTTCCATAATGAGTCGGGAAGGTGGACTGCCATGTTGTTTGTCAGGTGGAGATAGGAGAGGATGTCGAAGTACCTATCCCTGGACATGTACTTGCCAAATGCTGGAGTCGTTATGAGGTCGGCAGTGATCCAGTAGTCTGCCAGAGCGTGCTTCCTGATATGTGTCATCAGCATTGTGAGTGCCAAGAACACATATAGTTCTGCCACAGTGACAGCTCTCCATGCCACCATCTTGGCACTGGTCTTCCTCCCAAGAAAGTTGGCACAGATGTCATGATGGTTGTTGGTCTCCTCGACGAGGTATTCCATGACTTCATTGTCATAGAAGCCACAGAAAAGTTCACTGGGGGTAGCATCTGGGCCACAGGGATATGTTGGTGACACCCCGGAACCCATCTGTACCTCATTAAAGGCAGGACAATCTGGCTCAAAATCAGCCCCATCTGTCCACACAAACAGGTCGGATGCTGATGCTCGAGCATGTGCAGGTGCAGCAGGCACACGCCCTGGACACCCTGGCACACGCCCTTGGCCACACGGATGCCCTGCACGCCCACGCCCCCGGGCAGCGGCAGCAGCGTCGGCAGGCTGACCACGTCCACGACCTCGCCCTCTAACTCGTCTTGTCGGGACTTCCTCTTCCTCTTCCTGTTCCTCCTCAGGCGACGTCAGGTCATCTGGGGCAATGTTGGGGTCGTTAGCATCCTCTTCAGGAGACAATTCTGGTGAAGAAGTGACCGGGCGTCGGCGGCGTGGGGCCCGGGAGGCTGCGGGAGGTTCAACAATGGGAGCCTCGGCCTCGGGAGTTGGGCTCCTTTTGCGACGAGCCGAGTGCTTCTCCGCATCAAATAATGCTCTGCGGTGTGTTGAGGGCTGTGGCACACTACTAATAGCACTTGAAGAGGCCCTTTGCTCATCCTGAAGGAGAGATGAAGCCGAGGGCTGTGGGTGACCCACGCGGCGTCCCGAGTCAAGGCGTCGGGACAAAGGAATGCGGGTGGTTGCTAGACCAGGGTCGGCATCACTATCACTGTCTTCCGCTTCCCTAGCCTTTTCTGCTGCTGCCCTGCTTGCTTTTTTAGCTGCACTTTTCACCAAAGATTGTTTATAAAAATATTTGCCCACTTTCAAGGGCGTACGGGCAGACAAAGGGGAAGGTCCTGGGCTAGGGCTAGGCCTAGGCTGACCTAGCAAAGATGGCGAGGGGGTAGGCCTAGGTTGTAGCACACTTGGAAGTTCTATAGCACCTTCCTGAAACACTTCCACATCAGGATCATCACTACTGTCTCCCCCCTCAAATAAATCTACATTATTGTCGTCTCCAAAGCCAACAAAATCGTCATCTTCGCTTGCACTTATAAACTGTTCTTTGTCCACCAAGCTTTCGCCACTGCTCTCTTCAATATCAAAAAGCTCTCGCTGTATAGCACTATCACTCAACAAACGCTTCACTTTCTTTCGTTGAGCTTTCTTCTCGGTTGCAACAGGCGTCGAAGTTGCGAGCGGGGTAGCAGTGGGCCGCGCGGGAGGTTGCACCGAATCGGACGCGTCGGAATTAATTTTTTCACTATAACTCGCTATGGCGGCCACGTAGGAACTGATAACGGTAGTAGTTGAGGCTTGGTGGCGCTGCGATCGCCCCTGCAAAGTAAAATTTGAGCGAATTTTAAAGCACGCTTTCAAGCACAGGGATTTTAAAAGGACACCCGGGCTCCGGCCCATCTGCCGCTCTGTCATTTTAAAATGCTGCCCGGGCTGGAAGGGTAAGACTTGAATGCAGAAGAGTGCGATAATATGAGAGAAATAACAAAGGAAGTGAGAGAAAAGAGCGATAATAGGTCAGGGGTAGATAAAAAAAAAAAAATCTATCGAAATATCGACGGGAAAGTGAAAAAATGGTACATGAAGAGGAGGGGAACGAAGGAGGAGGAGGAGGACGAGAAGGAGAAGGAGGAGGGGGGGTGACGAGAGGGAGGAAATGGAAAGGGGAGGGGAGGGGGGAGAGAGGGGCCGGGGGGGGGGGGGAGAGGGGGGGGGGGGGGAGAGAGAATTAGAGGGGGAGTTGGCTAAGAAGAGGGATTAAAAACGAGGAAAAGAAAATATAGTACAAAATATAAAAGTAGCAACTGTAAACTGGTGTATAGCAATGTGGATGATTTAATATCCAAAAAATTGGAGATTGGTGACCACATAAAACAAGAAAAGCCCATGATAATGTGTTTATGTGAAACCAAATTAAATAAAGATATGAGTCTGGAAGTGATGGGATGGGATAACAATAATTTGTGGAGAAGGGATAGGAAGGGCAAGATGGGTGGAGGAGTATTAATCATTACACATAATAAATTAAAAGTTAAAATGATAGATTTACAAAGCAATGAAGCAGAAATTATAGCAGTGGAGGTAATTAATGAAAATAATGAAAACACTGATATTGCGGTAGCATATATGCCACCATATTCGAGGGCCTGGGAAGAGGAAGAATGCCAAGGATTAAAAAAGGAGATGATCAAAACTATGGAACACTTATTTCACAGAAACAACGAGTTAATATTGGTAGGGGATTTTAATTGTAGATAGGTTAATTGGGAGGAGGGAGACGCAGGTAGTAATATGAGTTCTTGGGGGAATGTACTACTAGACTTGGTTACAGAAAACCTGCTAATTCAGAATATTAAGGAAAACACAAGAAGAAGGGGTAAAGATGAATCGTCTAGATTAGACTTGGTGTTTACAAGAGATCCAGATATGATTACAAATACTAAATACCTACCTCCGCTGGGAAATAGTGATCATGTGGTAATTGAAATGGAAATCCTGATGGGTTATCCAACAATGCTAGAGAGTACAAAGTACAAAGGAGTACAAAGGAAATCAAGCAACAACAGGTCTAGTGACTCTTCTAGGCTGCTTGTCCTCCAAAACACTGAGGATCAAGTGTCCAAACAGTGGTTTAGAGTGGGTAAGGGAACATTGGAAAGGGAACTACTGCCCTGGAACTAATGTCCGTGGCAGGACTAGGAAGTTAGTAGGGGACATATGGGTTAGTAACTGAGAGAGAAGAACATAAAGAAAGGAGATTGAACTATGGGAAAGCAGATTTTAAGCTATTCAAAAGTTGCTTCAGGGATGCAGACTGGAGTGAAATTGAACAGAAAAACAATGTTAATGATAAATACTGTGTGTTTAAAAAATATTTATGATGATATTGTAAACAGGTATGTGCCAAGACAAGGAAATAAGACTGAAAAGATAAAAGACTGGTTTAATGATAAATGTAGAATAGCTAGGGATAAGAGAAATCAGGCATGGAACATAGCCAGAAGAAGGAGAAATGAACAGACCTGGAATACATATAGGAAGCTAAGGAACGAGTATGTCAGGATTAGGAAACAGGAAGCAAGAAATTATGAAAAAAAACATTGTGGACAAATTTGTAAGTGATCCCAAATTGTTCTACAGGTATGTAAATAGCAAAGTGAAGGTTAAGGGCAAAATAATGAAGCTGAGGGAAGGAGACAATATTTATGAGGATGATGAGAAGATATGTGAGGTTATGAATAATACATTACATTCAGTTTATGCTATGGATGAACAATTTTTAGAACCAGAGATTATATACCAAAATGATGAAAAATTGGGGGATATTATCTTTCAACCAGAGGAACTACTAGAACTTATGAAGGGACTAGATGTGAGAAAATCTATGGGCCCAGACAATATAGCAGGATGGATTCTAAAAGAATGTGCGGAGGAATTGGTAAAACCTTTATATGCAATAATTAAGTACTCTATTGAAGTTGGAAAATTACCACTAGACTGGAAAAGGGCTAATGTAGTACCAATCTACAAAGGTGGGAGTAGGAAGCAGCCGCTAAACTATAGACCAGTGTCACTGACAAGTGTTGTTTGTAAAATGTGTGAGAAGATTATTAAGAAAAGATGGATAAAGTACTTGGAAGAAAATAATTTACTTACTGTAAGACAATTTGGATTCAGAGAGGGAAAATCATGTGTTACTAATCTGCTGAGCTTTTATGATAGGATGATAGATATACTACAAGAGAGAGAAGGATGGGCGGACTGTGTGTATCTTGATATAAAGAAGGCCTTTGACAGCGTTCCTCATAGTAGACTTAGATGGAAGTTGAAGAAGTTTGGAGAGGTTCAGGGTAATTTGTTGAAGTGGATGGAGGACTATCTCTCGGGAAGACAGATGAGTACCATAATAAGAGACAGCTTATCAACATGGAGGGATGTTACAAGCGGAGTTCCACAGGGATCAGTGTTGGCCCCAATTATGTTTCTGGTCTATATAAATGACATGCCAGAGGAAATAAATGCATACATGAATATGCTTGCTGACGATGCAAAAATTATGAAACATATAGTGGACGAAAACAGTTGTAGAGAGCTACAGAGTGATCTGGATAAGATAGACCGATGGAGCAAGATGTGGAAATTAGATTTTAACAAAGATAAATGTCATGTGATGGAAGGGGGTGTGAGTAAAAGAAGACCTCATTGGGAATATAAACTAGGAGAATGCACGATTAACCCCTTTGAGAAAGAAAAGGACTTGGGCATTATAATACAGGGAGATCTTTCACCCGAGAGCCATATTAACAAAATTGTGGGAGAAGCTTATGGCCTGTTGAATAAAGTAAAAATAGCATTCAACTATTTGAATGAAGAGATGCTAGTAAATATAATAAAAACAATGGTGAGACCTAAATTGGAATATGCAGCAGTGGAGAAAGTACAGAGAGCTGCAACGAAGATGATTCCAGAACTAAGAGAACTGACATATGAAGCGAGATTAGAAAGATTGAATTTGCCAACTCTAACTGAGAGAAGAGAAAGAGGGGATATGATTATGATGTATAAATGTGTTAGGGGATTGGAAAGGATAGCCAAGGAGGACTTTATCGAGGGAGATAAAGGGAGGACTAGAGGACATAGTTGCAAGTTAAAGAAAGGCAGATGTAAAGGAGATGTGAGGAAATTCAGCTTTCCATATAGAAGTATTAATATGTGGAATCAGTTGGATGATGAAGTGGTGGGTGCGGGGAATATCCAAATTTGTAAAGCCAAATTAGATAACAGAATCTTTGGAGGCGGGACAATACGAGCCTAAAAACTCAAATCCTGTTTACTACAATTAGGTGAGTACAATTAGGTGAGTACACACACACACATCCAGATATGTTTGTGTTCAGTTTAAGAAAGACTTGTCAGTGTAAAAGGGACAATTGAGACAGTTATAGAACCCTTCAGTACCGGTTACGTCCTTTTCATCATATTCTGAACACTATTATTCGATTTTTTTCAGCTTAAAAAGGGCGTCCAGCAATAAACTATCTCACCTAACCCTTTTTACTACCACAGATCTTTCTTGAAGAGCACAACATCGTCTAAATATAGATAGAAAATAAAATAATAAGACGTTGTTGGTAGGCTACAGAAGGGATTACGTGTTATGTTTATTTTGTTTATTATTATTTTTTGGTTTCATCTTTGTTTGCTCCCTAGACCTCCATCAAGCTTAAACAAATACCCCCCTTTGAGGTAAATGTGCAAATTTTTTCGATAGAAAAATCCCCTGGCCGAAAGGCGATTCATTCTAAAATGCAGACTCGCTATATTTTTCTAGGAAAGAAATGACACTTAAATGTCACGAATGGTCTTATAGTGGACTAATGGGGTTAAACATAAGGGTGAAGTGGGTCCAGAAACGAAACCCATAACCCTCTGAAATCTAGAGATCCTTCCTAAGCCCTATAAGATTATTTGACAATAGAATTATTATAGTAAATCGAAACATCACTACCTGATTGAAAGGCTTAAGAATGTTTGGAACATCTGGACCCTAGACATAGTTTGATGTCGATAAAATAACATAACATTCTTTTATAACTATTTACAGATGACAAAAAGCCACCTGAGCTGGTCGAGGTCATCTAAATTCCTTCGGAGAATTCCTTAATAGATCCCTACCTATCACGAGTCATATCTATCATAACTTACCTGATATTATAGCTAACCCAGAACCCTACCTATCACGAGTTAGAATTATTATACTTTACTGTTGACCTTATTACTAACCCATACCCAAACCTACCACAAATCAAGGCCATTATGTCTTACTTCATCCATAGCTATCCCAGAACCCTAGGCCTACCTATCATGACTTTATCCTGTTGATTATAGATGGACCACATTTATTGATTCTTAACCTCTATAACTCAAAAAGGACTAGAGTAAACGAGTTCATTCTTCTACCACTTGGGTAGCAAGGGAATATGAGTGGACATTTACAGCCCATTTGCTCTAGCTCCTTTTGAGTTACAGAGGATATAGGTGACGATTTCTGGCCTACCTATAATGAACAGAGTATAGGAAATGTTATATTTTACTTAGCCCCTTATGTACCAGCGACGTCTCTATTATTTTATTTCAGCTACATCTAGACGATTTTATGAAGCTTGGAAAAGATATATGGTTGCTAAAATTGTCAATTGAGATCCTCTGTAGCATTTTCATGGGTAGACGTCCTTCTTAAATCGAATTAAATTGTCTAAAACTTGCCAGAATATAATGAAAAGGTCGTCACCGGTACAGAAGGGGTAAACATTATTCCTAACCTAGAATTCTACCTATCTCGCTTCAGAGTTATTTATACCTTATTATACTTTACCTGATCGTGTACCTGACTCGTAACCAAACCTAGAGCTAAGTAGAGATATTGCTTCCTACTTTATCTTATAGTTAACCTCGAAGCCTACCTATAAAGAGTCAATACTCGGTTATATTTCAACTGGCGGCATATTGAATCCCTTAGCAACTGATTCTCGATAACTAACGGAAACGTAAGAAAGTACTGTCTCTGCTTCATATTAGTGCCAAGTTTTCTTAATTAACAACATATTTAGCTACAAAACATGAATAATAGCTGAGTAATGAAGACAGCAATTTACCATCAGCTGGATAAACAGAGTATAGTGAAATGATCGTTTGACTGTTTATCACCTAATCTGCCAAATTATATCAGGTCGTATTTTCTAAAAGTTAGGTTTCTTTATAAATTCTTAGTGCAACCATCTCTACTTCACCACCACAATACCCTCATCACCACCATTATCACACCTCTTCCTGCATCATTACACCACCTAATTCACCATAACGTCAACTCCACCAATACCATCACCACCATATGTTCACCACCACAAGCCATAACACCTGCACAACCACCACTACAGCTTCGTAACTTATAATTCTCTTCTCCACCACCACCACTGCCCCTGTAGTAAAACCACGATAATATTACCACCACCAATCACACCACCACCATAACACCATCATATCACCCCCATCAAACCACCAACATAACACCTTCACCACCACCACCACACTCCACCTATTTGCGGTTAAGGATATTCGGGTAATAGGCCAGTTTCTCACGAGTGTTAAAGCCTTAGTAGAAGTACACAGAGAGAGAGAGAGAGAGAGAGAGAGAGAGAGAGAGAGAGAGAGAGAGAGAGAGAGAGAGAGAGAGAGAGAGAGAGAGAGAGAGAGAGAGAGAGAGAGAGAGAGAGAGAGAGAGAGAGAGAGAGAGAGAGAGAGAGAGAGAGAGAGAGAGAGAGAGAGAGAGAGAGAGAGAGAGAGAGAGAGAGAGAGGAGAAGAGAGAGAGAGAGAGAGAGAGAGAGAGAGAGAGAGAGAGAGAGAGAGAGAGAGAGAGAGAGAGAGAGAGAGAGAGAGAGAGAGAGAGAGCGATTTACATGGATACACTGGCTACACAGATCGTACGATCCCAGAGAGGTGGCCAGGACTTAATCCTAGTAGAAATGGCAACCCCAGTAAGGGAAAGTGGAAGAAAAGCATAGCAAAAATGAGAGAGAGAGAGATTGAGTGAGTGAGTGAGTGAGTGAGTAAGAGAGAGAGAGAGGGGGGGGGGGGGTGGAGGGGGGTTCATGCTGTACCAACTCTTCCATTTTTAGATCAGCCATAAGCAGCCTTGTAAAGACCAGTAGACTCTCTCTCTCTCTCTCTCTCTCTCTCTCTCTCTCTCTCTCTCTCTCTCTCTCTCTCTCTCTCTCTCTCTCACCTTAGTCCCCAACCCATTGTTTTCGTCGTTCACACCTCAATGATAATAACAGTCTTACATTTACGCTGCACAATCATATAGTGGTCTCCCTTGTGTGTGTGTGTGTGTGTGTGTGTGCTACAATCATTGGTGGGATAACCCCTTATGTACCGGCGACGTCTTTTTTATTAATTTTATGTTAACTATATTTAGAGGATTTTGTGGAGTTTCAGTAGGATCTGTGGTAGTAAAGAGGGTTGAGTGAGATAGTTTGAAGCGTTTTCATTGCCGGAAGCTCATTTTAAACTGAGTAAAATTGCCTGATAGTAGCCAGAATCAAATGAAGGGGGGGTGACCTGCTTTTTGTTATTTCTGTCCTTTTCTCTCTTTCTCTGGCTTGTATCCATTCGGCCCCAGTCAGCCAACTATTTGAAAACGTTTATCCCCATCTAGGTGTCGATTTCTTCCTGGCGAGCAATAGCGAGCCAGCATTATATGAAGAAATCCGGCTTCGCCGAAGAAATATTTCTATCGAAAAATGTACTCATTTAGCCTGCTGTCAAACAAAAATAAAAAATATGCTGGCTCGCTACCGCTCACCAGTAAAAAATTGACACCTGGATGGGGATAAACGTCTTAAAACAGTAGGCTGAATGGGGCCAAATGGATACAAGCCAGAGAAAGATAGAAAAGGACAGAACAAAAACAGATCACCCCCCTTAAAATAGACGTCGCGGGTACCAAAGGGGTAGCCTACACTGGTACTGTACAATCCCCATCATTGTGTTGGTTTATGGTAGGTTACGTCCAGCTAAGTTGATTCTGTTGGAGTTATATATAGCTTTAAAACAACGAGAAATGTACGTGTAAGAGTACATGGATTAATATTTTTCCGAAAGAGAGAGAGAGAGAGAGCGTTACAGTATACTGTATCTCACTATATTATATTATTGGCGTTACTCATTATTTATAGATAATTAATGGACTTACTGTTGCTTAAAGTTAATATGGTTTGCTTACTGAAGATTTCAATGGATCTGTATTTCAACTAATTACTTACTGTATATTTACGTCGGTGTTCATTATGCTGTACCATATTATATTTTAGTTAACATTAGCCGATTTCATGTAGCTTAGGAAGGATCTTTTGAAAGTATAGGGATAAAAACTGTCTTAATTAATGCTCAATTCGCACAAGTTCTTTCTATACTGAATATAATCTGTTAATAAGAGCAGAATAAAATTAAGAATGGTATCAAATTATGTCGAGAGGGATAAGTATTAACAATTCTAAGCATTTGAACTATTATGACATATCTGGTCCACTATATTGACGTATTTTACCCCTTTAAGCAATGTTTAAACCATCTACAAACTACCAAAAACATTGGTGCGACCTTGCCAGGATTCGAACCTGGAATCTTCTGATCCGTAGTCAGACGCGTTATCCGTTGCGCCACAAGGCCTGTGGTGAAGGAGTGAGAGAGAAATAATGTTGAAGTGTGTGTGTGTTTGTGTTTTGAAGGGCCAGCAGAATGTCACACTCGGGTAATACGATTTGCAGTTTATTGGGATAGAAACAGGATATTATAAGGAGCGTTTTAGTTACTGTAGAATTATTTAATAATTTGTACTATTCAAATTGCTACAGAGAGGAGGCCACATAGGCATGACAAGGAGTTGCTGGTACTCCTGTTTCATTTGTTTGGCTTCCCCCATTTATTATATGTATGTCTCACCTACACAGAAAGTAATCCAGCAAAACTCTCACAAACACCTCCACCTCCTCCTCCTATTAATTCTACTACACTTAACAAACTCACCACACTTCTTTCCAAAACACCGAAAATACCTGTACTGTACCTTGATTTTGGCTCTCTATCACTCTTTCAGCCTTGGAGGGGGTGGGGGCACTTGTTACAGGTAGATTTGCCTTTTGTCTCCTTCGTGCACATAGGAAAAATACTGACATCATCGGAGAAATATGAAGACTACAGAGAAAACAAACAGCTGGTGAGGGAAAGGTTTATAGTGACGGAAAGGTATATAGTGAAGGAAAGGTATATAGTGAAGGAAAGGTTTATAGTGACGGAAAAGTATATAGTGAAGGTAAGGTGTATAGTGAAGGAAAGGTATATAGAGCAGGTAAGGTGTATAGTGAAGGAAAGGTTTATAGTGACAGAAAGGTATATAGTGCAGGTAAGGTGTATAGTGAAGGAAAGGTTTATAGTGACGGAAAGGTATATAATGAAGGTAAGGTGTATAGTGAAGGAAAGGTATATAGTGCAGGTAAGGTGTATAGTGAAGGAAAGGTTTATAGTGACGGAAAGGTATATAGTGCAGGTAAGGTGTATAGTGAAGGAAAGGTTTATAGTGACGGAAAGGTATATAGTGCAGGTAAGGTGTATAGTGAAGGAAAGGTTTATAGTGACGGAAAGGTATATAGTGCAGGTAAGGTGTATAGTGAAGGAAAGGTGTATAGTGAAGGAAAGGTATATAGTGCAGGTAAGGTGTATAGTGAAGGAAAGGTTTATAGTGACGGAAAGGTATATAGTGCAGGTAAGGTGTATAGTGAAGGAAAGGTTTATAGTGACGGAAAGGTATATAATGAAGGTAAGGTGTATAGTGAAGGAAAGGTTTATAGTGACGGAAAGGTATATAGTGCAGGTAAGGTGTATAGTGAAGGAAAGGTTTATAGTGATGGAAAGATATATAGTGCAGGTAAGGTGTATAGTGAAGGAAAGGTTTATAGTGACGGAAAGGTATATAGTGCAGGTAAGGTGTATAGTGAAGGAAAGGTTTATAGTGACGGAAAGGTATATAGTGAAGGAAAGGTTTATAGTGATGGAAAGGTATATAATGAAGGTAAGGTGTATAGTGAAGGAAAGGTATATAGTGAAGGAAAGGTATATAGTGAAGGTAAGGTGTATAGTGAAGGAAAGGTTTATAGTGACAGAAAGGTATATAGTGAAGGAAAGGTTTATAGTGATGGAAAGGTGTATAGTGAAGGATAGGTATATAGTGACGGAAAGGTATATAGTGAAGGTAAGGTGTATAGTGAAGGAAAGGTTTATAGTGACGGAAAGGTATATAGTGAAGGTAAGGTGTATAGTGAAGGAAAGGTTTATAGTGATGGAAAGGTATATAGTGCAGGTAAGGTGTATAGTGAAGGAAAGATGTATAGTGAAGGAAAGGTTTATAGTGACAGAAAGGTATATAGTGCAAGTAAGGTGTATAGTGAAGGAAAGGTATATAGTGAAGGAAAGGTTTATAGTGACATAAAGGTATATACTGAAGGTAAGGTGTATAGTGAAGGAAAGGTTTATAGTGACTGAAAGGTATATAGTGCAGGTAAGGTGTATAGTGAAGGAAAGGTATATAGTGAAGGAAAGGTATATAGTGAAGGAAAGGTTTATAGTGATGGAAAGGTATATAATGAAGGTAAGGTGTATAGTGAAGGAAAGGTATATAATGAAGGAAAGGTATATAGTGAAGGAAAGGTTTATAGTGACGGAAAGGTATATAGTGAAGGTAAGGTGTATAGTGAAGGAAAGGTTTATAGTGACGGAAAGGTATATAGTGCAGGTAAGGTGTATAGTGAAGGAAAGGTATATAGTGAAGGAAAGGTATATAGTGAAGGAAAGGTATATAGTGAAGGAAAGTTTTATAGTGACGGAAAGGTATACAGTGAAGGAAAGGCATATAGTGAAGGAAAGGTGTATAGTGAAGGAAAGGTATATAGTGAAGGAAAGGTATATAGTGAAGGAAAGGTATATAGTGAAGGAAGGGTGTATAGTGAAGGAAAGGTATATAGTGAAGGAAAGGTATATAGTGAAGGAAAGGTGTATAGTGAAGGAAAGGTATATAGTGAAGGAAAGGTATATAGTGAAGGAAAGGTATATAGTGAAGGAAAGGTATATAGTGAAGGAAAGGTGTATAGTGAAGGAAAGGTATATAGTGAAGGAAAGGTATATAGTGAAGGAAAGGTGTATAGTGAAGGAAAGGTATAGAGTGAAGGAAAGGTATATAGTGAAGGAAAGGTATATAGTGAAGGAAAGGTGTATAGTGAAGGAAAGGTATATAGTGAAGGTGTATGAAGGAAAGGTGTATAGTGAAGGAAATTTATAGTGGAAGGAAAGGTTATAGGGAATGAAGGTGTATAGTGAAGGAAAGGTATATAGTGAAGGTAACGTGTATAGTGAAGGAAAGGTATATAGTGAAGGAAAGGTGTATAGTGAAGGAAAGGTGTATAGTGAAGGAAAGGTATATAGTGAAGGAAAGGTGTATAGTGAAGGGTGTATATAGTGAAGGAAAGGTATATAGTGAAGGAAAGGTATATGTGAAGGTAAGGTGTAGTGAAGGAAAGGTATATGAGAGTTTGATAGTGAAGAAAAGGTGTATAGTGAAGGAAAGGTGTATAGTGAAGGAAAGGTATATAGTGAAGTAAAGGTGTATAGTTATGGAAAGGTATATAGTGAAGGAAATGTGTATAGTGAAGAAAAGGTATATAGTGAAGGAAAGGAGTATAGTGAAGGAAAGGTATATAGTGAAGGAAAGGTGTATAGTGAAGGAAAGGTATGTAGTGAAGGAAGGGTATATAGTGAAGGAAGGGTGTATAGTGAAGGAAAGGTGTATAGTGAAGTAAAGGTGTATAGTCAAGGAAAGGTTTATAGTGAAGGAAAGGTGTATAGTGAAGGAAAGGTTTTTAGTGACGGAAAGGTATATAGTGAAGGAAAGGTATATAGTGAAGGAAAGGTGTATAGTGAAGGTAAGGTGTATAGTGAAGGAAAGGTATATAGTGAAGGAAAGGTGTATAGTGAAGGTAAGGTGTATAGTGAAGGAAAGGTATATAGTGAAGGAAAGGTATATAGTGAAGGAAAGGTGTATAGTGAAGGAAAGGTGTATAGTGAAGGAAAGGTGTATAGTGAAGGAAAGGTGTATAGTGAAGGAAAGGTGTATAGTGAAGGAAAGGTATAGTGAAGGAAAGGTATATAGTGAAGGAAAGGTGTATAGTGAAGGAAAGGTGTATAGTGAAGGAAAGGTGTATAGTGAAGGAAAGGTATATAGTGGTGGAAAGGTGTATATTATTATTATTATTATTATTATAGAAGCTGTCTAAGCCTCCCAACAAGGTGCAGATACACCTATAAAAGATGAATCCTCACAAAATACCCATAAGTACTGGAGAGAGACTATGACAACTAAGAAAAAGGAAAAGGGCTACAGTAGTTAGAGAGCCCAGAAGAAAATATCAGTTTGTCAATTAAAACACCATTCTAAAAAGAATAAAAGCAAATCATGATTAAAACAAAAATTTACTGCTGTAATAAAACATTGACTCTGGACTTAAAAGCTGAGATATGGGTTGACTGTACAACCTCGTTTGGCAAATGATTCCAAAAGGGAATCATTGAAGGAATAAAACACCGAGAAAACTGAGATGTAGAAACATTAATTGGAGTCATTGCAAGGTCATTAAGACTCCTCGTAAATCTTGTTGCGCGAATTGGAATAAAAGGTTCTGGTAAAACACTATGCAATGGATGCTGATTATTGTTAACAATTTTAAATAAAAGACTAAGGGCACCAACCCGACGCCGATGATTAAGATCAAGAGATAGAGCAGGGAGAATAAATTTAATAGAATTAAGAGCTTTATCAAGCAATTTCAAATGACAGTCAGCAGCCGAGTTCCAAACAGGAGAGCAATACTCAAAATGAGGCAAAATAAAAGCATAAAAAGATTTTATGACTGTGGTTTCACAAGCGAATATTTTGTAACACTTGCGAAGTAAACCAATCTTTTGAGCAATAGTAGAAGACAAGGAACGAATATGCTTCTCAAATGTCAACTTAGGATCGAGAGTCACTCCAAGCAAACGCAAACCTGACACATCCTCAATTTGTTCACCAGAAACATGCAAACAAGGATGAGGAGGAGCCAAAGTACGTGATCTACTGATTATCATGGAGTGAGTTTTCTTAGCATTAAGCTTCATACCCCAAAGTTCACACCAAGAGGTAATCTTAGCCAAGTCCCTGTTTAGAGATGCTGCAACTTCGATTCTACTCTCTGGAGATGGAATTGATGAGTATAAAGTTATGTCATCGGCATAAGAAACTAGTTTATTTTCAAGCTCAGAGCACAAGCAAGCAATACAAATAATGAAAAACAGAGGCCCAAGCACACTGCCCTGCCACTATAGCATATAGTCAAGGAAAGGTATATAGTGAAGGAAAGGTGTATAGTGAAGGAAAGGTATACAGTGAAGGAAAGGCACATAGTGAAGGAAAGGTGTATAGTGAAGGAAAGGTATATAGTGAAGGAAAGGTATATAATGAAGGAAAGGTATATAGTGAAGGAAGGGTGTATAGTGAAGGAAAGGTATATAGTGAAGGCAAGGCATATAGTGAAGGAAAGGTGTATAGTGAAGAAATGGTATATAGTGAAGGAAGGATATATAGTGAAGGAAAAGTATATAGTAAAGGAAAGGTATATAGTGAAGGAAAGGTATATAGTGAAGGAAAGGTATATAGTGATGGAAGGGTGTATAGTGAAGAAAAGGTATATAGTGAAGGAAGGATATATAGTGAAGGAAAGGTATATAGTAAAGGAAAGGTATATAGTGAAGGAAAGGTTTATAGTGACGGAAAGGTATATAGTGAAGGTAAGGTGTATAGTGAAGGAAAGGTGTATAGTGAAGGAAATGCGTATAGTGAAGGAAAGGTATATAGTGAAGGAAAGGCGTATAGTGAAGGAAAGGTATATAGTGAAGGAAAGGTATATAGTGAAGGAAAGGTATATAGTGAAGGTAAGCTGTATAGTGAAGGAAAGGTATAAAGTGAAGGAAAGGTGTATAGTTAAGGTAAGGTGTATAGTGAAGGAAAGGTATATAGTGAAGGAAAGGTGTATAGTGAAGGAAAGGTATATAGTGAAGGAAAGGTATATAGTGAAGGAAAGGTGTATAGTAAAGGAAAGGTATATAGTGAAGGAAAGGTGTATAGTGAAGGAAACGTATATAGTGAAGGAAAGGTATATAGTGAAGGAAAGGTATATAGTGAAGGAAAGGTGTATAGGGAAGGAAAGGTATATAGTGAAGGAAAGGTATATAGTGAAGGAAAGGTGTATAGTGAAGGAAAGGTATATAGTGAAGGAAAGGTGTATAGTGAAGGAAAGGTATATAGGGAAGGAAAGGTATATAGTGAAGGAAAGGTATATAGTGAAGGAAAGGAATATAGTGAAGGAAAGGAATATAGTGAAGGAAAGGTGTATAGTGAAGGAAAGGTATAGAGTGAAGGAAAGGTATATAGTGAAGGAAAGGTATATAGTGAAGGAAAGGTGTATAGTGAAGGAAAGTTTATAGTGACGGAAAGGTATATAGTGAAGGAAAGGTATATAGTGAAGGAAAGGTATATAGTGAAGGAAAGGTGTATAGTGAAGGAAAGGTATATAGTGAAGGAAAGGTATATAGTGAAGGAAAGGTATATAGTGAAGGAAAGGTGTATAGTGAAGGAAAGGTGTATAGTGAAGGAAAGGTATATAGTGAAGGAAAGGTATATAGTGAAGGAAAGGTATATAGTGAAGGAAAGGTATATAGTGAAGGAAAGGTATATAGTGAAGGAAAGGTGTATAGTGAAGGAAAGGTATATAGTGAAGGAAACGTGTATAGTGAAGGAAAGGTGTATAGTGAAGGAAAGGTATATAGTGAAGGAAAGGTATATAGTGAAGGAAAGGTATATAGTGAAGGTAAGGTGTATAGTGAAGGAAAGGTATATAGTGAAGGAAAGGTGTATAGTGAAGGAAAGGTATATAGTGAAGTAAAGGTATAGTGAAGGAAAGGTGTATAGTGAAGGAAAGGTATATAGTGAAGGAGAGGTGTATAGTGAAGGAAAGGTATATAGTAAAGTAAAGGTGTATAGTGAAGGAAAGGTATATAGTGAAGGAAATGTGTATAGTGAAGAAAAGGTATATAGTGAAGGAAAGGAGTATAGTGAAGGAAAGGTATATAGTGAAGGAAAGGTGTATAGTGAAGGAAAGGTATGTAGTGAAGGAAGGGTATATAGTGAAGGAAGGGTGTATAGTGAAGGAAAGGTGTATAGTGAAGTAAAGGTGTATAGTCAAGGAAAGGTTTATAGTGAAGGAAAGGTGTATAGTGAAGGAAAGGTGTATAGTGAAGGAAAGGTGTATAGTGAAGGAAAGGTGTATAGTGAAGGAAAGGTATATAGTGAAGGAAAGGTATATAGTGAAGGAAAGGTGTATAGTGAAGGAAAGGTATATAGTGAAGGAAAGGTATATAGTGAAGGAAAGGTGTATAGTGGAGGAAAGGTATATAGTGAAGGAAAGGTGTATAGTGAAGGAAAGGTTAATAGTGAAGGAAGAGTATATAGTGAAGAAAAGGTCTATAGTGAAGGAAAGGTGTATACTGAAGGAAAGGTGTATAGTGAAGTAAAGGTGTATAGTGAAGGAAAGGTGTATAGTGAAGGAAAGGTATATAGGGAAGGAAAGGTGTATAGTGAAGGAAAGGTGTATAGTGAAGGAAAGGTGTATAGTGAAGGAAAGGTATATAGTGAAGGAAAGGTGTATAGTGAAGGAAAGGAGTATAGTGAAGGAAAGGTTTATAGTGAAGGAAAGGTATATATTGAAGGAAAGGTATATAGTTAAGGAAAGGTATATAGTGAAGGAAAGGTGTATAGTGAAGGAAAGGTATATAGTGAAGGAAGGGTATATAGTGAAGGAAAGGTGTATAGTGAAGGAAAGGTATATAGTGAAGGAAGGGTATATAGTGAAGGAAAGGTGTATAGTGAAGGAAAGGTATATAGTGAAGGAAAGGTATATAGTGAAGGAAAGGTATATAGTGAAGGAAAGGTGTATAGTGAAGGAAAGGTATATAGTGAAGGAAAGGTATATAGTGAAGGAAGGGTATAGAGTGAAGGAAAGGTATATAGTGATGGTAAGGTGTATAGTGAAGGAAAGGTATATAGTGAAGGAAAGGTGTATAGTGAAGGAAAGGTGTATAGTGAAGGAAAGGTATATAGTGAAGGAGAGGTGTATAGTGAAGGAAAGGTATATAGTGAAGTAAAGGTGTATAGTGAAGGAAAGGTGTATAGTGAAGGAAAGGTGTATAGTGAAGGAAAGGTGTATAGTGAAGGAAAGGTATATAGTGAAGTAAAGGTGTATAGTGAAGGAAATTTATATAGTGAAGGAAAGATGTATAGTGAAGGAAAGGCATATAGTGAAGGAAAGGTGTATAGTGAAGGAAAGGTATGTAGTGCAGGAGCGGTACTAGTTATATAGTGAATATGAAGGAAAGTATACAGTGAGGGAAGTAATGAGTGTATAGTAGGAAAGGTTGTGGTATAGTGAAGGAAAGGTGCATAGTGAAGGAAAGGTGTATAGTGAAGGAAAGGTATATAGTGAAGGAAAGGTATATAGTGAAGGAAAGGTGTTTAGTGAAGGAACGGTTTATAGTGAAGTAAAGGTTTATAGTAAAGGAAAGGTGTATAGTGAAGGAAAGGTATATAGTGAAGCAAAGGTGTATAGTGAAGGAAAAGTGTATAGTGAAGTAAAGGTGTATAGTGAAGGAAAGGTGTATAGTGAAGGAAAGGTGCATAGTGAAGGAAAGGTGTATAGTGAAGGAATGTTGTATATAGTGAAGGAAAGGTATATAGTGAAGGAAAAGGTGTATAGTGAAGGAAAGGTTATAGTGCAGGAAAGGTGTATAGTGAAGGAAAGGTTTATAGTGAAGGAAAGGTATATAGTGAAGGAAAGGTATATAGTGAAGGAAAGGTGTATAGTGAAGGAAAGGTATATAGTGAAGGAAAGGTGTATAGTGAAGGAAAGGTATATAGTGAAGGAAAGGTGTATAGTGAAGGAAAGGTGTATAGTGAAGGAAAGGTGTATAGTGAAGGAAAGGTGTATAGTGAAGGAAAGGTGTATAGTGAAGGAAAGGTGTATAGTGAAGGAAAGGTGTATAGTGAAGGAAAGGTGTATAGTGAAGGAAAGGTATATAGTGAAGGAAAGGTGTATAGTGAAGGAAAGGTGTATAGTGAAGGAAAGGTGTAGTGAAGGAAAGGTATATAGTGAAAGAAAGGTGTATAGTGAAGGAATGGTGTATAGTGAAGGAAAGGTGTATAGTGAAGGAAAGGTATATAGTGAAGGAAAGGTATATAGTGAAGGAAAGGTGTATAGTGAAGGAAAGGTGTATAGTGAAGGAAATGTATATAGTGAAGGAAAGGTGTATAGTGAAGGAAAGGTATATAGTGAAGGAAAGGTTTATAGTGAAGGAATGATGTATAGTGAAGGAAAGGTGTATAGTGAAGGAAAGGTGTATAGTGAAGGAATGGTGTATAGTGAAGGAAAGGTGTATAGTGAAGGAAAGGTGTTTGGGTGAAGATCGAAGGCGTGATGAATGTGGGAGAGGGTTGAGAGCTCTGAGAAGGAAGGAAGAAGGGAGGGAGGGGATGTACTATCATGGAACCTAGAAAAGTGCTATATGCCTAGATCAAACAGAAAAGGCAAGATTTAAATAAGCATAATCCCGAACAGTAAGACGTTTACTCACTAAATGACAAAGTGTATTAAGCTTAGGAAATACAGGACAGACTAATAGACCAGTCTATTGTTGCTGCCATAATCAGTGATAATAATATGTATGGGTTTATGATTATTATGCTTATCTATAAACACCTAATAGTCTTATTAGATATCTTCTCCATCTGTCACATTATAATCTACCTTCACACTCTCTTTGTCTATACATTAAGGGGATAAGTTATATATTTGTATTTATTTTAGTTTCCTCAAGACTCCCATTTGAGATAGATTTGTGCCTTTTCCGGTAGAAAAATGCGCCGGTCAAAGACCGGTTCCTCTTAAATTGGAGGCTTGCTATTGCTCGCCAGGAAGAAAAATTACACCTAAATGGCACGAAAGGTCTTCAAATATGCAAAGAAATGTTGAGGCAAAAGGTCTTAAAATAGCCAAACTAATGGGGCAAAGGTCTAAAAATGTCAAAACTGGGTTATACACGAGGGAGAAGGGGATCCTGAAAGTTCCCCCTATTATACCTATTTGTCAGCCCGGAATGACGTTTTGGCAATCAATATCGACAACCCAGAGTTGATAAACGTTCATCATTAATGTGTATTATGATTCTACTCATCTCAATATGAACTTTACGAATAGTAAATGTATCTTCGTTATGCAACGTTTAATAGAGGAGAATCAACATAAGGAACCTCTACTATCATTATTAGAATTAAGTCCTGACCATATCGTTTGGATCGTAAGGTCTGTGTGGTCAATGTATCTATGTAAATCTATCAATCTCTGGAGTGTCGTAATTGACCACTTGCTAGTTTCAAGCTATAAGGAAGTTCGAGCCGAAAGCATCGCTTGTTAAACAGAAATGTAATAACAATGTAGGTATCTGATCTATAAAAAGTATGTTGACTTGGGTGTTATATATTTGTAAAGGTACTACAACCGAATTTTAAATGGTAATTCTGGTAAATATATGTGTCTACACCTTCAAGTGTCTTACAGAATGAAACGCACAAGTGGTTAATTGGTTGCGAAAATGTAACTTCGAATTGGTAAAATGTATATTGCACTGCATTAGGTTATATACCACAGTCCAACATAATATAACTGTTTCAAAATACGCAATTTCGTTACCATATAATATACCCAATTTTTCATGTTATGGATTATACGGCAATGTTCGTTTATACTCTATTGTTTACATGATAGATAGAGGGCAGAGTGGAGAAAAGTGGAGAAACGAAGACACTGGTTAAAAATAACAAGGTAGGTGGGTAGATGGACATAGGACGAAAGAGTATTCACAAAGGGTAGAGCGAAAATTGTATATAAGATGTTTGGACATAGACGTACTACTGAAGTATTGACAGTTCTTAGCATCATTGTCTCGTGTAATACTAATAGACTCACAATACAGTCTATGCAATGAGCTATTTGGTTAACAAGGGCAGCACATACTAATTATTGTCCTCTTAATACTTGTGGGAGACTACACGAAGGGAGGGGGAGGGAGGAAGAGAGGGTAGGGGAGGGGGAATGAGTTGGGATCGGGAGGGGGAGGGAGGGATGGTTGGGGAGGGGGAAGCCTGAGGGTGGGAGGAAGGGAGAGGAAGGAGGAAGGGGCCTGGGGGGGGGGGTGTAAGGGGGGAGGTAGGTAGGTAGGAAAGAGGATGTGGGTGGGAAGGAAGAGGCGTGGGAGAGGTGGAGGTGGGAAAGAGGAAGAGGGAGGGATATGTGTCTGGGAAGAAGAGGATCAGACAGAAATATGCTAGAAGTTACAAGGAATAATTAATACATCGAATATTTACTATCAATATATTGTAAACCAAAATTAAAGCAAAACCAGATTTAATAGTGAATTACATTAATTAAAAAGTATGCAAAATACTATCTACTCTTCTACTTTTGTTCTGCGGAATAATTGTTAACCTTAATGGGAAGTGTATTGTAGGTAGAACATTATTTTCCTCCACATGCTGTAAAATTATATTAAACATTTTCATGTCTAATGCATGTTGCATTCATTCAGAGCATAATTATCTCGTAATAGTCAAACTGATATTTGTAGTGCAGTCTTCTAATCAGTAGAGTATAATATTATATTGTTTGTCCTAGCATTGGCACCTTATAATAGTTCTATAGATGTTTTTCCTGAGTGCAGGACCAAACATTCTACGATATATTCGAGAAGGGACTGTTATTAAGGTTATTAAGAGTCAAAGCTGTCTCAATTATATCCTGAAACTGTCTCTTAATAAAGTCCAATAATTACTGAATAGTGTGTCTACTTTTATCCATTGCTTGGGAAACATTGTCACTACTAATCAAATCACTCAAATTATATTGTTTGTCAGAAGTTGCTACATTTTTCCCGGAATGAATAGTATGATTCGGGAAGTGCTTGGCCGATATGCCTCAGCTAGCACTTTGAACATCATAGTGGCAATCCGCTATGTTTTCCTGCCATCCACTCATTATAAGAGAGGCAGTTTCGTGTTATTTAGCCCTTTCACTATTGCTCTCAATTACTACACGGTTTATGTCATCTGAAACATGAAAATCACACTCATAAGACCAATATCAGTGTTAAGACTTATTCGATAAACAGAGGTGGGCCAAGTACTAATCCCTGTGGACTCCAAAAGTTACATTAGTTAAGTTGCAGTAGAAGAAACAACTCATGTAGAGAGAGAGAGAGAGGGAGAGAGAGGGGGGGGGGAGGCGTGAGAAAGGAAGAGATGAAGTGGGAAAATAGGAGAGCAAAAGAGAGGTATGGGAAATTGGGAGACAAATGTGGGAAAAAGAATCGTGAGAAGGAGGCGGTTCAAGAACATTGAGAGAGAGAGAGAGAGAGAGAGAGAGAGAGAGAGAGAGAGAGAGTAAAACATAACCGGTAAAATTCGAGAAACTGACTCTCAAGTAATTTACCTAAAAGCGTCATCATATTTGCATGGAAATATTCACTTACGAGTTTCGCGCTATAAGGAATTTAAAGTTTAAGATAACGACATTTTGCTGAAATACACACTTGTTTTTGTAGTACACAAGTAAGTAAATCTTAATAAATAAAGGTCAATATTTTTCTGTCTGTTTGTCAGTTACCCGACCTTTGTTACTAAACTCCTTCCACAGTTTTGGTGCCAGGTGGGAGTGTGGGGCACCGTTGGAAAGCCCAGGCTTTGGAGATGGTTTTAGGCGAGTTTAGTGGAAATCAGAGACACTTTTGTTTAATAACATTTTCGGCAGAACTTCTGTAGTATACGGGAGCGAAAAAAATGCGGAAAAAATGGCCGTTTGGGGCAGAAGGAGGCCTCCGATCGAAAAGGTGTATGGAACGAAAGTTGTTCGCAGCTCCCCAAAATGGGGGTACGGATGAGGTCAGATCCAAAATCGGAGATCATTTAGCGGCCGAAATCGAGGTCGCCGTTTAATGAGGCACAGGGAGGTCGAGGCCGGTGATTATGGTAGTAGTAGTATTGTGATGATTGTGGTAGTAGTGATTGATGATGGTGATTATGGTAGTAGAATTTAAACCCGGGCAACGCCGGGTACCCCTCCTAGTTATACCATAAACAACATAATTTCCTCTTATCACAATCCCACAATTCTCCTAAATATCGGTGGATAAAACTTTAACTCTCCCATAGTTTACCTCATTCCGTACCGCTGGCATCCTTTTCATTATATTCTGGCAACTATTAGACGTTTTTTATAAGGTTAGGAGGTACTTCTACCCATCAAAGGACTACAGACTCTCAATTAATCTTTTTAGCTACCATATACTGTATATCTTCCCAAAGCTTTATTAAATCATCTAAATGTAGCGGAAATCAAATGAAAAGACATCGCCGGTACAGAAAGGGTTAAAACTCGCCAGTGGTCAAGTAGCGATACATAGCTTACTCTTAGCAACATATGGCCTACCTGTCGAGGACCTAATACTCTACCAAGGCCTATGTGTTACCTGGCGACATATGGATTACCTAATGAGGACATATTGTTTACATAAGGGAGTCAGGCTGTTGCTTTCCCTATCACGTGGTTTCCGCTTCCGGTCCGCTATTAGGCGATATTCACCCTTTCAGAATTCCAGGACACATTTCTTCCGTTTATTCTGGCTATCATTAGACTATTTTATTCAGCTTAGGAAGGAACTTTGAAGATCAGAAGGTTAATAGATATTATATACCTTAACCCGTTTACTCCCAGATAATCCTGCAGAGCTAAGTATATTATCAACTAATACTAGCAATAATACTATGATGAATTGCGTCCTAACACTGAAAGGGTTAACCTCTTCAAACAGATGACGCGATTTATTTGTTATTTTAGCTACCAAAAGACGATTTAATTCAGCATCAAAATTTTAAATGTCTCAATTAACCTTTTTTACTCAAGAAATTAACCTTTTCAGTACGATCATGACTTCCTTTATTTTATTATTACACTTTTCTCAGATTAGGCGGGGTCTATAGTACTCCAAATATGGAGATATAATTGGTAGTATTATGATTCCTAAATATGGAGATATAATTGGTAGTATTATGATTCCTAAATATGGAGATATAATTGGTAGCATTATGATTCCTAAATATGGAGATATAATTGGTAGTATTATGATTCCTAAATATGGAGATATAATTGGTAGTATTATGATTCCTAAATATAGAGATATAATTGGTAGTATTATGATTCCTAAATATGGAGATATAATTGGTAGTATTATGATTCCTAAATATGGAGATATAATTGGTAGTATTATGATTCCTAAATATAGAGATATAATTGGTAGTATTATGATCCTAAATATGGAGATATAATTGGTAGTATTATGATTCCTAAATATGGAGATATAATTGGTAGTATTATGATTCCTAAATATGGAGATATAATTGGTAGTATTATGATTCCTAAACGTTCTTCCTAAACTGAATAAAACGAGCATCTTGGTGATACAAATGACGTTACAGGTAAGACGTTTTCACTGGAACGTTTTTCCAGACAACTTTATTTTGGAAACATTTAGGGATTATACATTGCACAGAAATTGGCGATTAGAATGCATACAGCTTATCTTAAGGGGGGTCACCGTTTTTTGTTTTTATCTTGCTCTCCTTTTCTCTATTTCCCTGGCTTGTATCCATTCGGCCCCATTCAGCCAACTGTTTTAAGACGTTTATCCCCTTCCACTTGTCGATTTCTTCCTGGCGAGCGATAGCGAGCCAGCATTGTATGGAGAAATCCAGCTTCGCCGGTATTTTTTTTCTATCGAAAAATGTACAAATTTAGCTTGCTGGCAATACAAAAATATATTATTATATGATGGCTCGCTACCGCTCGCCAGGAAAATATTGAGACCTGGATGGGGGTAAACGTCTTAAAACAGTAGGCTGAATGGGGCCGAATGGATACAAGCCAAAGAGGGAGGGAGAGAAAGAGAAGAAAGCGAGGTGGGCTCCCTTTAAAACAACAATGTTATTAAAGCTTTGCTATCTGGTTACGCCAATTTATTTTTATTATAGCTACCTACTGACGACATAAGAAAAATCGTAAACATTGTAAGTTAATAACAAAACTCCTTAACATTAAAATACGAAATAATCACAAAAATAACTTACATAAAGGAGATGTTACAAATACTTAACATGTCAATAATGTTTCGTGTTTGTTGCTTGTATTTGATAATGCTTAGGAATTTTGTCATTAATTTATACGGTTTGTGATTTGTCTTAGTCATTTATTTATGTTTATCATTTTGTCATAGCCCGTATTTAGTGTGGGACCAGATGAGATTGTGCTACCTGCCCACCTGCCACCCACAACCCCAGCAACGCTCCAACAAAGAAATAAGAACCGCCTGTCCTCGGGATCTCGATTCCACGACAGGATACCAGCATATACCCAGGATATCGGAGGTAGATCAACAGGTGGTGGAGGTTGGCCACATTTTATTTTCCCAACCCTGATGATGTCTCAAGGTCCTGATGTCCCTGCATCTGCAGCTGCCCAGCAACCCCCCCCCCCCCCCCCCACCCCGCCCACCGAGTCTACATCCCCCCAGACCTCCACGAGTCTATTTTTCTTTTCTTTTTCTTTGTTCTCAACATCGGGACTATAGGCTGTTCAGTAACCTGTAACTCTTACGAGGCCCCGAGATTATCGACTGAAGCTTCAAGATATTGAGTGCTTCATGTGTCGCACTAGATGGTCACAGTGGAGCTTCAAGGTTTTTGTTACTTCCTTCAGCCACACTAGATGACGACACCTTATTTATACACGTCCCTTGATTTGAAGAGAACAGCTATTCGGTCGGTCACAGCATCTTCAAAAATGGGCGGGCATTTTCTACGCTATGAATTGGTGACGATATAGGGGTGCTTTCTTATTATTATTATTTTGTTTTTAAAGGTAGGGGGGGGGGGAGGGAGAAGAGTGGTGAAGGGGAAGGTAAAGTTGGAAAGAGGAAGTACAGTGGACAAGAGAAATTTAGTTGGCCAACCACCTTGCTGCTTTTATTTATTCATTTTTGTTAATATTAGAGCAATTTACATAGTAGCTGAGGTCCTAACTAAAGCAAAGAATATTCATTAATGAAGAAGAGTTTAATATGACTTGTTTATGGACTTGGAGAAGGCCTATGACAGAGTGGATAGAGAAGGTTTGTGGAAAGTACTTAGAATATACGGAGTAGAGGGCAAGTTGCTGAAAGCATGAAGAGCATGTATGAGGGTGCAAAGGCGGCAGTATGTGTGGAGAGTAAGCAGAGCGAGTTCTTTGACCTGAATGTTGGTTTGAAACAGGGGTGTGTGATGTCCCCGTGGTTGTTTACTGTATATATGGATGGAGTCATGAAAGAAATACTATCAAGAGCAGTGGATGTTGGTGTATCGCTGAAAAGGGAGGGAATTGAGTGGAAGCTACCTATACTGCTGTTTGCGGATGATACAGTTCTGATGAGTGATAATGAATGGGAGTTGCAGGGTCTGGTAAATGAGTTTGGAACAGTGTGCGAAAAACGGAATTTGAAAGTAAATGCGGGGAAGAGCAAGGTTATGGTCTTCGAAAGGGGTGAAGTCACAGAGTGTGAGGTGAAGCTGAACGGTCAGGCTATGGAGATCGTCAACTCTTTTAAGTATCTGGGCAGTGTGTTGAGTAAAGATGGGACTATGGATGAAGAAGTTCGGGAGAGGGTACAACAGGGGAAGAGGGTTGTAGGAATGCTAAAAGCAGTAACAAGAAATAGGGTGGTCAGTATGGAAGTGAAGAAGTCCTTGCATGACGGTGTGGTAATCCCGACACTGACTTACGGAAGCGAAGCATGGACGTTGGTTGAGAGACTCAGACCAAGAGTGAGAGCAGTGGAAATGAATTACTTAAGGAGTGTGTGCAGAGTTACATGGAGGGATAGACAGACTAATGAGGAAGTAAGAAGGAGGTGTGGTGTGGAGGTAGATGTGCTGGAAAGTGTGAAAAGGAACAACTTGAGATGGTTCGGCCATATGGAACGTAGGGAAAGCGAGAGAATGACTAAGAGGGTGTACGAGAGCGAGGTGGAGGGACAGAGAGGGAGAGGTAGACCGAATGAGAGGTGGAAGGATGGAGTGAGGAAGTACATGAACAAAGGCGGTGCTGGTTGGGGGGAGGGGCGTCGACTGACTGGGGACAGAGGTGCATGGGGGCGGTTCGTTCGTGGCCACCCCTTTGGGGATCACGGCGTCAGGCAATAGATAGATAGATAGATAGTTTAATATGACTAAGTTATTGGTCTATCTGATTAGATGGCATCGTCTGCAAGCAATATAGTTTCTGCAACTTTATAGTGGAATATAATTCTCTCCCTGTAGGCAAAAGGGCAAACTCTTCGTTATCTTTAAGGTATTTTTTATTCATCATAGCAAGAGTAAGAGTTTCGAGATGTCCCACAAATTAAAGAGATTCTTAAGTTTTCGTTCTCGTTTGCGTTGGTTGTTTGCTTGACGACTTGGTAGCTGTGTCTCTGGCAGGTTTCCCCCTTCTTCTCAGCAACTTTAGGAGTCAGAACTGGAGGAGGGGGGGAAGGTGTTTTCTCTTGATTTTGGTCTTCTTCTTCAACTTACGCATCTTCTTCGTAGTCATCATCATCTTCCTCAGCATAATATCCTCCTCTTCAAAATCTTTTAGATTGATGGAGGATCAGATCAGATGAAGTATTGAGGGATAAGTCTTTACAACGGCACCTCGTATTTACATTCTACTTTTCCTATTTTTCTGAAGCGTGTAGAGAGGGGAGAAGGGGTGTTGGAGAGAGAGGAAGCTGTTGGAGTCTCTTTGTTATGTGTGTTTAGTCTGTATACGTCGTCAGGATGTTCCCTGACTGGGTGCGAGAATGTGAAACATGCTAGGACGTACTACCACACCCACTAAATGTCCGCCGTGGCAGGGATTCGATCCCGGGTCTTGCAGATTCACACGTGAGCGTGCTCACCATTTGGTTTCTTCTGCCGTCTTCGAAAATCAAAGACTTCAGGAGGGATGTACAGTAGATGGTTGGTAACCTGTTGTGCTGGAGGATTTGAGGGATTATCTGACATATATGATATTTGTTAGAGCCGGCAATGATTGTTGCAGCTGGAATACAGGCATATATCCTGGCCAAAGTGTCAGGTTCCTCGCTGTGTCATGTTTGTTGTCCTTGTTTTCATTTTATTGTGTTTTCGGCGAGCAAGATGTGAGCCTTTGACTAATACACCTCCAGGACCAGTAATTTGATGAGCTTCTGGCCCAGTCTGCCCGGATTTATTGTTGAATACCACTGATTCACCATCCCCTAGAGATGGATAATATTTGGGGTTGAATTTAGATATTGATTTATAATGCACAAATAGATCTGTGTTATTGTCCGATCTTGTGATTAATCCATATCCCTGCTTGACATTGTAGCACTTGACAATACCCAAGATATTAAGACTTGTCATAGTGTTGGGGTTGCGGTAGTTATGGCCGGTGATGTAGGTACGAGCCATGGTGGTGGTCAGCAGCTGAGTGGTCGAATGTCAGACTCAATCCATGAGAGCAGCCCCAGCTGGATGCCCTAGAAGTCACCCCTTACCCTGTCCTACACAGACATCCCTGTGGGGACCCACAGAACAACCCCTTTTACCCTCTTTCCCCAGCAGCAGCCAGTAGCCGTCATGGCCAACGGAACTCTCCTCATCACTGCCCCAGAAGGTTGCCGGAACACTACCCGGAGAGGGTTGGGCCATACCGCATGGTACTGCCCAACTGATCTCCCCTCAGCCTGGACCACGGGACTGCCCGGATCACCCAGTGACAAGAAAAGAAACCGCCTACTAGCCGCACACCTGGCTGTGCGTCTGCCCTGAGGTTACCCGACCGTTGCCTAGTTAATCCCAAAGTTGACCTCTACGTCCCCCACAACTACCACAAAACAACAACTTGCTCGGAGTTAAATGGTGGCCCAACTCTGGGAAACAGAATATTGTAGTTATGGTATGCTCTATTGCTATTCTATTAATCATATTGACCTCCTTGTGTTCCTATATATATGTTTCCTGTATAATAAACTATATTATGTGTCCGTTTATGTTTAATTTGTTGGCCCAGTTAAAGACCTGCCATTGTGTTCTAGCCTAAATAATATTGGCATTTCATTTAGCTTTAGCAATACAGTCTCTTTTGTTCACATCTTCATCGTATGTAATTTGTCTTAGACTTTATGAAATCATTGTAATTCACTATGATATTTAAGATACCATTCCTGAATACCGTTGTAAGGGGCTGGTGTAATCTGTGACCCGAGTAGAAAGTCCTTTTATTGACTGGGTAGGTCAGGGAGTGAACAAAATATGCAAGCTATTGTATGTAAAGTTTTTATTTGTACATTGAATAACAAATGCAAGTAACATATATAAACTCTGGTGACAATAAGAGGTACTCAAGGGTACGTAATTGAATTAGAACATAGGAATTATACAAAGTTAGCAATAAAAATAATCAGCAAAATTATAATATATGGATACTAAATATAAATAGCAGTATTTACAACTTGTGACCCCAAGAAAGCAAGTTTGACATTTGCTAAGTTAAATCTCAATGGGGGCATGGTAGCTAGAGTAATGATTAAGACTGTGTCGAGAATGTGTTGTACAAGGCAATAAATTAAATTCATCATATAATTATCTTACTACAAAAACGAAATCGTCCAGGTGTAACAGAGGTACAGTCTATGATGGCAAAGATTTAATGATAAGTTAGTTGTGTTGCGTTTCTAATTAATCTTTTTCTTAGAGTCTATTAGGGGACAATTGTATCTAATGCATCCGTCCAGAGATAGTCCGGCCGGGTGTCGTGTGTACGGGGATTGTCTTGTCTGGCTCGATAGTTCTCTGTTGCTCCTTCTCTGGGCTGCTTCATTGACCGGCAGTGGTGAGGGGTTTATTTGCTCCGACTAGAAGTTGGCAAAGCTGCTCATACCATTGCTGAGTTTCTCAATCTTATTCCAAATGAGCTACTCGAGACGGGGTTAGGATACCTCGTAAGCAGAGGGGTAGAATACTCATGCCGGGGTCCGAGAATCTCAGACCTACCTGAATGAGGTACTCAAGACAGGGTTTAGGTGACTGCAACCACAAGTTGGATGGAACTGTTCACATCCATGCTGGAATAGCCAAGTTTAACCCAGGTGGCTCTGTATCAGGGCACAGTGCGCCCCTGTATTGAGTATTGTTCGTATGTTTGGGGAGGCTCCACCCATACCGCACTTCTCGAAAGAGTAGAGTCCAAAGCATTTAGTCTCATCGACTCACTTCCTCGTACTAGTTCCCTACAATCTCTTTACACACCGCAATGTTGCATCTCTTTCACTCTAATATTGCTATTACAACAATCAGTGTTCTTCGGAGCACTCTCAGTGCATACCCCCTACCTTGCATCGAGTGCGAGGCACCCGCCTTTCATCACAGTCCCACTCCTATTCTGTCCAGCCCTACAATCAAAGAATTTGCACATTTGCTGTGTCTTTCGTCTACTAAACAAGTAAACTCTGGAATTCTTTCCCTCAATCAATCTTTCCTTCATCCTATGAATTTAACTGCTTTAAACTTGGTGTGTTCAGGCATTTTGACCCCAACTTCCCTTGAAGTTGGCCCTGTCACTCTTTCGACTTTGGGGGGAGAGGTTTGGTGACTCTAACCAGGAGTAACAGATTAGCTCATATCATGTCTCAGGCCTATCCGTAAAAGTTATTCAATGCAGGGGTTCGGTAACTGCAACTAACTGGTTTCATGGAGCTCCTCACATCAATGCTAAAATACTCAATTTTGGGGTTAGGTTGTCTCGTCTTTCGGTCGATATACTCAGACCTTAACCACACGTTATTTTACCAGAGGGAGTTATTGCGTTAGGCATGTAAGCTGACTTTTGAATTGCTACCGAACAACTCATTGATATTTTACCTTATCTTGCTGTTATCCTGGTCCAAGCTAAAAGGTCCCAATCTAGTTCCTCAGGTAGGTGGTTGTTGTGTCTGTCTCGCCCTGGAGTCAGCGGAAGCGGCAAGATGAAAGGGAGCGGGGCAGGTGGGCCAGCCTTCTGACTCCCGAGGAACCTTGGGGGTGTGGTTTGGCCTGCAAGTACTGTCTTCTTTTGTGGAGGGGCCGGTCTAAGATGATGGGGCCGGAGAACTTGTTTCCAATGAGATTGGCATTTTCGGGGCAGCAAAATCTGGGTGTTTGGTATATATATATATATATATTATATATATATATATATATATATATATATATATATAGATATATATATATATATATATAGAGAGAGAGAGGAAGAGAGGAGGAAGAGAGGAGGGAGAGAGAGAGAGAGAGAGAGAGAGAGAGAGAGAGAGAGAGAGAGAGAGAGAGAGAGAGAGAGAGAGAGAGAGAGAGAGAGAGAGAGAGAGAGAGAGAGAGAGAGAGAGAGAGAGAGAGACGCTACCGTACAGCTATCATCTTTCAACTACATTTTTTTGAACTACCAACAGTTCATATCATCATCCATAACTTCCAACACTCATACTATCAATCTTTATCACATCACAAGTGCCAATACTTACTTTCCAACAAAACAAAATTCATCGCCTTGCGACCAACATTCCAACAATCAACATTCCAACAACTAACATTCCAACAAACAACATTCCAACAACCAACATTCCAACAACCAACATTCCAACAACCAACATTCCAACAACCAACATTCCAACAACCAACATTCCACCAACCAACAGTCCAACAACCAACATTCCAACTACCAACATTCCAACAACAAAAAATTCAACAACCAACATTCCAACAACAAACATTAACAAAAAAAAACATTCCAACAACCAACATACCAATAACAAACATTCCAAAAAAAAATCCAACAACAAACATTCCAAACAAACATTCCAACAACCAACTTTCCAACAACCAACTTTTCCAACAACCAACATTCCAACAACCAACACTCCAATAACCAACATTCCAACAACCAACATTCCAACAACCAACATTCCAACAACCAACATTCCAACAACCAACATTCCAACAACCAACATTCTATCAACCAACATTTCAACAACCAACAATCCAACAACCATCATTCCAACAAGCAACATTCCAACAAGCAACATTCCAAAAATCGACATTCCAACAACCAACATTCCACCAACCAACATTCCAACAACCGACATTCCACCAACCGATATTCCACCAACCGACATTCCAAAAACCGACATTCCACCAACCAACATTCCAACAACCAACATTCTAACATGTTTCTGATAACCAACATTACAGTAACTAACAACTAACATTCCAAAAAATACATTCCATCAACTAATATTCCTTCCACCAACGATTCCATTGCCAGAATTTCAGCTTTAAAATCATTTAACTACCAACATTCCGACATCTATACGCACCAATATTTCAACTACCATCGACCTTCAGTTTAAATGTCCGGTAAAATAATCGATAAAGAAAACTGTTAAAAGGGGAGAGAGAGGGGGAGGTGTGGGGGAGGAGGATGAGGGGGGATGAAGGAGGGGGAGGGAGTGGGTAAGGGGAGAGGAGGAGGAGGGGGAGGGGAGGAAAAGAGAGGAAGTAAAGGGGGGAGGTAGGAAAGGAGGAGAGTGGGAGGATGGGGGAGGGACAGGGGGGGGGGGGTGGGGGGTAGCGGAGGGACAAGGGGAGATGAGAGGAGGGGGACAAGGGGAGATGAGAGGATGGGGAGGTAGGGGACAAGGGGAGATGAGAGGAGGGGGAGGTAAGGGGAGATGAGAAGAGGGAGAGGGAAGGGGAGGAAGGAAAAGGTAAGAGAAGCAGTAAGGGAGACAGAAAGGGAAGATTGAAGAGATGATGTACTGTATGTGTGTATGGATGGATAGATATATTCCTTTGGTAGAAGAACAATAATAGAACAAAAATGGGAAAATGGAGGAGAGACTGACTAATTTAAGATAGATAAACAATAAGGTGAACTATAGTGAGCCAAGAAAGGTAGAAGCATATACTGTACATGAGAGAGAGAGAGAGAGAGAGAGAGTTCATCACGCAACATGTCTACTATCATCATAGTATATATTTCATTTGAGAATCTGAGATGGTTTTAATTATTATGTTCCTTCCAACAACCAACAATACTCCTAAAATCGATTAATGAAATTTTACAAACACATGTGGCAGTCCGTGGACTCGAACCCAGGATACTCACACCGAAAATCAACACCTTATACATCGCACCACGAAGACAGTTAAAGGTTGGTGGACACTGCCTACGATTTATTATGCAACTTCGAATCCTGCATATCAATCTAAGCATGTACACACATCCCAACTGCAACTCACGTAGGCTATGCATATGTGAATGGAAAGAGCAATTAATGGGGCCTTAACCACTTAGGGAAGTCCTCTCGATAAATTACTCCTGAACCAATATCAATTATTATGTTCCTTCCAACAACCAACAATACTCCTAAAATCGATTAATGAAATTTTACAAACACATGTGGCAGTCCGTGGACTCAAACGTTAGACATTTATTCATTGAACTATAATTCTCCCTACCAAAGTTTACCCCGAGTTGCCGCCTGAGGGAGTTGTTTCGGACTGTAAGAGACCGAGTCCTTTTATGAAAAGACAGAGAAGCTCTCCACCTTCCCTCTCCTTCAAATTTTTTGTATTATAAGCGGTGTGTCTATATGTCAGTAGCTGACACATATTATAATCATTGCATACTGTTGTTTATTATATTTCAAAGTCACCCATATTTATAAATGACTTACATATATAATACAATATCAACAGGTATTTTTGCACCTTTTTAATGATAATTAATCAGCTTATAGTTATGTTTGTAGTCCTTATCAGCTGCACATGGAAATTCCCATTACTAGTATATTATATAAGTACTTAGTGTAGTCATATACTGTATAATATAAACATGTATTATCACAAGAGATCGTGATAAACTGCACATATCCGAGGTGTTGAGCATAGTTGATGTCGACAGTCGTAGCACTGGCACTAGTTCAGAAGTGGCCACCAGGAGTCTCAAGTGAAGCCTCTGTAGGGAGAATTAACCACTTGCGAGTTTCAGGCTATAAGGAAGTTGGAGCTGTAGGCATCGATACTTAGCAGAATTACTAGCAAAAATAATGTTGTAGTACATTTAGAAATACATAAAACCAAATTCATCATACTTTCTATCAATCAGAAACCTACATTATTATTGCATTTCTTTTTAACATTGATGTGTTTATGGCGCCAACTTCCTTATAGCCTGAAACTCGCTAGTGGTCAATTGGGGATCAGTATTGTATTTACTCTGGCAACTTTAACTGAAAACTTAATTGTAGATTTGTGTATGAGTTCGTGCTAATTATATTATTTAAGGGGGTGACCTGCTTTTTGTTATTTCTGTCCTTTTCTCTCTCTCTCTGGCTTGTATCCATTCGGCCCCATTCAGCCAACTATTTTAAGACGTTTATCCCCATCTAGGTGTCGATTTCTTCCTGGCGAGCGATACCGAGCCAGCATTATATGAAGAAATCCGGCTTCGCCAGAGACATTTTTCTATCGAAAAATGTACAAATTTAGCTTGCTGTCAAACAAAAATAAAAAATATGCTGGCTCGCTATCGCTCACCAGTAAAAAATTGACACCTGTACTTTTTTTTTTTTTTTTTTTTTTTTTTTAATATTCCACTACTCCCTCTCGGGCATAGGCTGAGAGCCTGTACATTCCACCGCTCAACACGTGAAGCCCGTGAGGTCTTGTTCCAGTCTGGGGAGTGAGACATGTGAAGCATCCATCATGGCTCGAAGCAGCTCCATCTCTGAAGCGGCCGGTTGCTTCGCTCAAGTGCTTCACCGTCTCATCCTCCAGACTCAGACCCTCACTCTCAGAACCCCACCTATTGAGCAGTGAACTCACTAGGCATTGTCCCCCTGTAACATATTTTGAATATGGGAATATTCATACAGTGTTATTTAATCAGGGAACAATGAGGGTATTTTTTTGGCATTTCGGTGGGCTTTGTGGTAATGCACTGATACAAATTCAATCCCAATAATATCTTCCCATTGACATATCGGGATTTGAACCCGGGTCCATTGGATTACCAAGCCAGTGGCATGACCACTCCACCACACCTCCGTGGATGTGGGGATAAACGTCTTAAAACAGTAGGCTGAATGGGGCCAAATGGATACAAGCCAGAGAAGATAGAAAAGGACAGAACAAAAACAGGTCACCCCCCTTAATGAGCGTTTAATTGCGCAATCTGTACCCCATTCAGTTTGATGACATAACGTTAAATTTTCACTGGCTATCATAAACGAAGTTATACAGATTATGAAGGGTCTGTGAGCTTCAAACGGTTAACCCCATTTGGTCGGAGGGGAGTCTTTCCCGTTTCGCTCTATTAGTTTAGACATTTTAAGATGATTCACCCCATTAGTTTGGCGATAACAAAACGATTCACCCCATTCAGGCGTCGATATATTTTCTGGCCGAGCAAAAACGAGCCTATAACTTAGAAAAATTCGTGTTTTTTTTTTTATAAATAAATGTACAAATATACCTTGAAGAGGATCTGGGTTTTTTTTTTATAAATAAATGTACAAATATACCTTGAAGAGGATCTGGGGTTTTTTTTTATAAATAAATGTACAAATATACCTTGAAGAGGATCTGGGTTTTTTTTTTATAAATAAATGTACAAATATACCTTGAAGAGGATCTGGGGTTTTTTTTTATAAATAAATGTACAAATATACCTTGAAGAGGATCTGGGGTTTTTTTTTATAAATAAATGTACAAATATACCTTGAAGAGGATCTGGGTTTTTTTTTTTTTTAGTTTGAAGGATTTTTCGTTAGCCTAAGGGTCAAGCTAAAATACATTGCTGGAAAATGGCAAAAGCAAGGAAAATTCTGAATAATACTGAAACAATATGTCATGATAACCCACATGACGCCGGACCAGATAGTGTTAAGGGTTTGACAAGGTAACTAATATCCTGTAGGATAAAATAATGGTGATTTATCCTTAACCCCTTCTGTACCGGTGTCGTTCTTTGAACTTTATTTTGGCTACTATTAGAAAATTGTATTCAGTTTAAAAAGGGCCTCCAGCAATTAATAGGCTTCGAACTATCTCACTTAACCCTTTTTAATACACAGATCCTTCTTAAACTGCACACAATCGCCTAAATATAGCTAGACAAAAACTAAGAAGAATCCGGTAAGGAAGGGGTTAAGGGGAGGTACTTAGTGTGTTCCCTAGACCTCCATCAAGCTTAAAATTACACCCCCTTGAGTCCCTTTCAAGATAAATTTGTACATTTTTCGGTAGAAAAATTTCCCGGCCGAAGGCCGGTTCCTTTTAAATTACAGGCTCGCTATCGCTCGCCAGGATCAAATCGACACCTGAATTGCACGAAAGGTCTTAATATGGGGTAAAAGTGTTTAAAATCGCTAAACTAATGGGGCAAACATTTTATAATATCAAAAGCAATGGGGCTAAACATGAGGGAGAAAGGGGTCAAGAAAAGAATCCCTCCAGTGGAGATCTCCCCTTTAAGTACGTAATGTTCCTTTGTATCCTTATATGTCCGGTAAAGGGCTCGAATAATACGAATATATACTACTTTACCTTCTGTAGTGGTGGGTAGTGGTGGTAGTGTCTGGTCTATGTATGTATTACTGTATTAATTGTGTAGTTTCCTCTAGACCTCCTTCAAGAATATATAAAGACCCCTTAGAACCCTCCCCCCCCCCCCCCCTCCCTCCCCTTCAAGATAAAGTTGTACATTTTTCGGTAGACAAATTTCCCGTTTCCTCCTAGAATCACAGGCTTGCTGTCGCTCGCCAGGAAATAATCGACATCTAAATGGCACAAAAGGTTTTATATTGACAAAGAAATGGGGCGAAAGGTCTTAACATCGCCAAACTAATAGAACGAACGTCTTAAAATCTCAAAGCTAATGGAACTAAATAGGAGGGAGAAAATCAACTTTCTCCCCCTTAAACCCATACCTTTTAGCAGTGCACGGGGCCATATTTACTTAAGGGGAGATTTCCACTTGAGAGATTTTTTTCTTGACTCCTTTCTCCCTCATGTTTAGCCCCATTGCTTTTCAAATTTGAATACGTTCGCCCCATTATTTTGACGATTGTAAGAACGTTCGACCCATTTCTGTCAATTGTAAGACCTTTCGTGCCATTTAGGTGTCGATTTTATCCTGGCGAGCGATAGCGAACCTGTAATTTAAGAGGAACCGGCTTTCAGCCGGGACATTATTCTAGCGAAAAATTTACACATTTATCTTGAAAGGGGCTCAAGGGGGTTTAATCTTAAGCTTGATGGATATCTAGGGACCAGAATAAAAACCTCCCCTTAATAATTTCCATTATAGTAACTACTAACACGAATTTCAAACCATGTATTTGTTCGATTGAGCAGTTAATAGATTTGAGCAGTTAATAGATTTGAGCAGTTAATAGATTTGAGCAGTTAATAGATTTGAGCAGTTAATAGATTTGAGCAGTTAATAGATTTGAGCAGTTAATAGATTTGAGCAGTTAATAGATTTGAGCAGTTAATAGATTTGAGCAGTTAATAGATTTGAGCAGTAATAGATTTGAGCAGTTAATAGATTTGAGCAGTTAGTAGATTTGAGCAGTTAATAGATTTGAGCAGTTAATAGATTTGAGCAGTTAATAGATTTGAGCAGTTAATAGATTTGAGCAGTTAATAGATTTGAGCAGTTAATAGATTTGAGCAGTTAATAGATTTGAGCAGTTAATAAGATTTGAGCAGTTAATAGATTTGAGCAGTTAATAGATTTGAGCAGTTAATAGATTTGAGCAGTTATTAGACAGCTTGAAAACTCAGTTAATGTATTTCTATCAGGTCGTTTTTAAATATATACTTTTATAATTAAATTTCCATCGTGTAGTTATTAACGCACTCCATTTGATGACGTTTCATTAAATATTTATTGTGGCTGTCATTAGAAGTAATTATGCAGATGAAAGGGTCTGTGGGATCCAAACGGTTATCATCAAATATTCCAGTTAAGGCATTTGCAACGGAATATCAAATAGCAATTTTTAACTAACCCTTTCCGTACCGGCGAAGTCTTTAATTTTATTTTAGCTATATTTAGACATTGATGTGCAGTTTAACCCCTTCTGTACCGGTGATGTACTTTTCATTTTCTTCTAGCTACTATGAGACGATTTTATTCAGTTTAAACAGGACCTCCAACAATTAACAGGCTTTGTACTATCTCAATTTACCCTTTTTACTACCACAGATCCTTCTTAAACTGCTCAAAATCGTCTAAATTTAGCTATAATTATATATAAATGACTTTGCCGGTAGAGAAAGGGTTAAGAAGGATCTCTGGTAGTAAAAAGGGGTAATATAGTTCGAAGCCTTTTAGTTGCTGGAGGCCCTCTTTAAGCTGAATAAAATCATCTAATTGTAGCAAGGACAACAATGAAAGAGACGTCACCGGTACAGAAGGGGTTAAAGTAATAGCATATAGTATTCCCGAATGTGTTTTGTAGGAGCCAACCCGAAAATAGATGTCTAAATATTATAGCCGATAGTGTTCATTATGTGAGCCAGGGCGAATCAGAGAGGATGTTTAGTTATATATAATTAGCAAGACATGTCCCTTATTGTTGTGGGGATGTTATGTAGATATATGGTAACCTTGGTCAAAGAGTAACACCAGGTCACTAAATAACTGTCCATTGGAGATTAGGGTGAGCAGTGTGAAAGTAGCAGTGTAGGTATGTATAACCCTTTCAACCACATGATGCCTTTATTCACTTGATATTATGTTTAATTTATTATTGAGGATTTTGCTGGTATTGTATTGTTCGAGCAATGTATTTTAGTGTGTCCCTTAGGCTTACGAAAATGTCCTGCCAGACGTCCGTCATCCTAAAAAAATTCCACCCTCTTTAACTAAATTTCAACATCTTTCGATCCAAAATGTCCTGGCCGAAGGCCAATTTATTTTAATTTACAGGCTGGTTATTATCTTCCTTGTAGTTACCACACTATGATTATACTTACATCTATGAGGATTATAACGCGTATTTAGCAGTATATTCTGGCTATCAGTAGACGATTGTATACAGCTTAGAAAGGATCTGTTGGAGTTAAAAGGGTAAAGACTGTCTCAATCAACCCTCTGACTGTCATATACCCTTCCTAATCTAAATAAAATCACCCAATAATAGCTTGAAATATAGAAACAAATTGCGTGTTAGCTACTAAAGGGGTTAACAGTAATATACTACCGTATGTATGGAAGACGCTACACTGTTAACATTGAGTTCAAAATACTACAAGGATACATAAATGCGTGTCAATCCATTACGTGTTACAATTAGTACACATAAATAACTGAAACGCCTATGTAGTATGTGTATCACCTTAGGGTGAGAGCTGGTCCTATCCAGAGTGAGGTTTGGCATCCTCTACCCAACTGTAATACGCTCTGTATCCGCAAAATCCCGCAACCACAAACTACTCGAGTTGACGTCTGGAATAGCGTAAAATAGTCGTTGGTGGCGAAGCCTAATAAACCCACCACGTGAATCACCACGAGGCTATCACCTGGGTCATTCAAGGAGAACTAAGGTTGCTATCCTATTGTACGTCCGTGGTAGTACAGTGAGTTAGAGCACGATCTGGTAAAAACCTACTGAGGTCCCTGACCAGGGTTCGAAACCACTCCAGTCTGGTAAAACCTACTGAGGTCCCTAACCAAGGTTGGAACCAGCGCCTACTGGGGATTTTCGGGAGGGTTAAATTCCCTTCACACCCAAAAAATAAAGCTATTAGATTAATCAATAACCCTGCAATCACACAGGACCTTCCTACATTATCCATACGAAGAAACGTTGCATCCCTTGCATTATTCTACAGATATTTTCACAGCAATTGTTCCGAGGAACTTGCTTCAATTGTGCCGCCTCTCCACATCTTTCCCCGTAGAACTAGGGCAGCTGAGAGCGCCCATGAATTTACACTTTCTCCTCCACAATGCAGAACTTCTGCTTATCAGAATTCATTTATCCCCAGAGCTACTACTCTTTGGAATTCACTTCCCTCGAATTGCTTTCCACAAACTTACAATCTACAAATGTTTAAATCCAGTTGTTACAAACATTTTATGAATGGAGGATGCCTTTAGGCACATGGACCTTTTTGTTTTATCTGTGTTTTTCCTTCCTCCGTTCATCGTCTCTTTAAAAAGAAAAAAAACAAAAAAAAAAAAAAAAAAAAAAAAAAACACACATTTCACCAACCTTAGTCTTTTTTTTTTTTTGTTTTTTACTGTCCTACTTTAAGAGGCTAGGGAATCCTCCTTATATTGTAAAAATCACCGACTAGACGAGACATTAACGGGCGAGGGAATGCGAAAGTGATCCTGGACCCTAAGAATTGGAACTTTAAATGTTGTTTCTGCTCAGGCTCTGTCTTAAGTCGGCCACCCCCAGCTATGGGGCATGTACCTGAGTATATTCATACATACATACATCACCTTTAACTGTATTTGAACACGCAATTCTTACATTGCAAGCAATATATCGAGCCTTAAATCTTTATATATATTACATATATTACATATACTAGCAAGTTTTGATAGTCTTTCGAAATCAAAGAGTTGAAATATATGAAATCGTCTGGCGACAGTAAGCATATGGACTTCGTGGCACTGTCGGTTTCGTTCTCGCCTGTTGAAGTCACACATAATACTCAACCAAAAAAAATGCTCTCTAAGATTACAGCAAACACACACACACACACACACACACACACACACACACACACACACACACACACACACACACAGAACCAGCAGCCATCCAGATAGAAGTAGTAACCTAATATAACGCAACTCCCGGAATTAACATATTATCAGCACCGCTATCTATATTGTTTACTTCACTACGCTGCTAAAAGTCAATGGGGAGTGTATGCGTTAAAAGGGGAGATTTCCACTTGAGGGATTTTTTTCTTGACCCCTTTCTCCCTCATGGTTAGCTCCATTGATTTTGAGATTTTAAGACGTTCGACCCATTAGTTTGACGATTTTAAGAACTTTCGCCCCATTTATGTCACTTTTAAGATCTTTCGTGCCATTTAGGTGTCGATTTTTTCATGGCGAGCGATAGCGAGCCTGTAATTTAAGAGGAACCGGCCTTCGGCCGGGACATTTTTCTACCGAAAAATGTACAAATTTATCTTGAAAGGGGGTCAAGGGGGTATAATTTCAAGCTTGATGGAAGTCTAGGAAACACACTAAAAACCTCCCCTTAATTTATGGCTTCGTGTAAATGGCTATTCTGGTGGAGGCGTCTATATTAGCTTGTCTTCACTGCTTGGCTACGATGTGTGTGTGTGTGTGTGTCTGTGTATGTGTGTGTGTGTGTAGGGGGGTGTGTGTGTGTGTGTGTCTGTGTATGTGTGTGTAGGTGGGTGTGTGTGGGTGTGTGTGTATTCTGGTGGAGGCGTCTATATTAGCTTGTCTTCACTGCTTGGCTACGATGTAAATAGTTATGTAAGTGTGTGTGTGTGTGTCTGTGTATGTGTGTGTAGGTGGGTGTGTGTGGGTGTGTGTGTATTCTGGTGGAGGCGTCTATATTAGCTTGTCTTCACTGCTTGGCTACATGTAAATAGTTATGTAAGTGTGTGTGTGTGTGTGTGTCTGTGTAGGTGGGTGGGTGTGTATTCTGGTGGAGGCGTCTATATTAGCTTGTCTTCACTGCTTGGCTACGATGTAAGTAGTTATGTAAGTGTGTGTGTGTGTGTCTGTGTAGGTGGGTGTGTGTGTATTCTGGTGGAGGCATCTATATTAGCTTGTCTTCACTGCTTGGATACGATGTAAATAGTTATGTAAGTGTGTGGGTGTGTGTCTGTGTATGTGTGTGGGTTTAATGCCTACATTTAGCTTTATTGATTGTCTGTCTGTCTGTCTGTCTGCCTGCCTGTCTTTCTCTGTACATGTGCATTGGGGCGTGTGCTTGTATTTACTATATTGGTATATCTGAATGAGGTATCTTAGTATGTGTGTGTGTGTGTGTGTGTGTGTGTGTGCGTGCGTGTGGGTGTTTGTGTGTGTGTGTGACCGTTATTACTCCGCATCAGCTACTAGGTTGAAGGCAGATTAATGGTATATTATCACTTCAGGTTTATTTTTTGTCTGGGCCCCCTTCTCCCTCATGTTTAACCCCATTAGTTTTGAGTTATTAAGATGTTCGCCCCCATTAGATTGGTGGTTTTAAGACCGTGCGTCCCATTCCCTTGTCAATTTTATGACCTTTCATGTCATAATTATAGGTGTCGATTTTGTCCTGGCGATAACGAGGCTGCAATTTAGGAGGAATCGTTAGAGCATACAAAGCTATCATAAAGAAGCACATAGTTCACTTCACATACTTTGTACTATCTATATGCTCAGGTCCAATCTCCACCTTTCCTATTTTTATTTTTTTTATTTTCTATTTAATTCTATTTTATATATTTTTTGTCTTGGGGGTGGCCGACTCAAGACAGAGCAAGCACAGGGAATACACAAGACACAACATAAAACAACGACCAAACACAGACAAAACACAAATTCACACACGTACTGTTTACACATGTTACAAAAGTGGACTTTATAAATGGTCTTAATTTACAAGAAATACTTAAATTAATACAGGAAAGAAGATAGGGTGAAAAACAGTAGGAAGAGTGGAGATAGTGAAATATTAAGAATGAAGGACGATGGAGAAAGGAAGAAAAGTGGCAGGGATATTTAGAATGTTGGAAGAAAAGGAAGGTGAGAATTAAAGACAGTAAGATAATTATAGGAAGGAATATAATGAAGTATGAAATTATGAGGCTACCATGGGGAACAGATGGTTGGGGAAATTGTAGGCACCAGTAGAGCAGGGCAGTACTCAGGCGAGGCCACACAGGCATATGATAAAGAGTTGCTGGAACTCCTGTTTCATTTGTCTGGCTTCCCCCACTGTTTCTATTTGTGGTTCACCTACACAGAGAGAATTCATTTCACTACTATTCATTTGACTACTTAACCAGCACACCACACTTCTTCCCAATACACATGAATTATCTATAACGCACATTGATTTTGGCTCTCTATCACTCTTTCAACCTTTGGGGGGAGGGGTGGGGGTGGGGGCACTTGATACAGGCATCCTATGCCTTCTGTCTCATGTTATTGTTTTTCTTTTCTGGGTACTACTGATCGTTTGTATTCGGTTTAGGAAAGGCCTCTAGCAATTATATGGCTTCAAACTATATCAATCAACCCTTTTAACGTTTACGTTTACGTTGAGGGACCCGCATAGGGCCGCTCTCGGGCGGCATGATATGCAGAACCTTCCAAATCTGTATAAAATGGTTTAAACATAGCTAAAGTATAAATATAGCAAACGTCGCCGGTAGAAAAAGGGTTAAATACTTCAATGAGTTGATAATGAAGTCCACGCGTTCCCAACGAAAAAAAGACAGTTCTGAACCGACCTGCAAAGCTTAGATTTTGTAGCCAGAGGTTAGACCTTTTATTGTCGCTCTATATCTCTCCTGATGCTGAAGGCCAGAATTGAACAGCACATTCAATAAAAGGCCATGGCAGAGCGTTATCGAGTGTGAAGTGTTATTTTTGTACTGAAATTGTCGCTTATTATAGCTTTATAATGTCTATAGACTTTCTTGTTTACTTCAAATCACCGCTTGGATAACCTCAAATCGCTGGTAATCAGTACACCCAAATCCTTTTCCAAATCAGTCACCTCCCGATTGTGTCCCAATAGTGATCATTCTGATTTGGGATTTGCATTGCCGATAACCATCCCCTACGGAAAGCGGGGTGGGGTGGGGAAATGGACAGAGGTGCAGTAAGGACGGAACGAGAGAAAATAGGGATACGGGAACTAAATGAGGAAGTAAGGTGATGCATGGAAATGGAGATAGGGAGAACAAGTATGTGAATAAAGAGGGAGTAGAGACGATAGAGGTCAGAGGGGAGGGCGGGGGGGAGGTAGAAGAGAGCCATTGGAGAGGGACGAGAGAGGAGGGAAATAGGAACAAGAGAAGGAGTAGGGGATATGAGAGGATAGAAGAATTGGAGACGGAAAAAAGGGGAAGAGATAGGTTGGTTAGGAGAGATGGAAGAGAGGACGAAAAAAAGAAGGATGGAAATGGTGATAGGGGATGGTGGGACAACGAGAGGAAGGAAGGGAGGGAGAGAAATAAATATATAATAATAATAATAATAATAATAATAATAATAGAGAGGAGAGAAGTGAAGAAGGGAGGATAAATAGGGACATGGGAAGGAGGAAGGGAGGTTACGTGCGAGAAAGGGAGGGAATGTCGTTGGGAGGGGGATAGAGGGAGAGTGATAATAAGAGGCAGGAAAGGAGGGGAGATGGGCACGTGCTGAGGTAAAGAGTAGGCGTGATAGACCAAAGGGGAGATTGAATGAGAGTTACATAGAGTTACTTAAGGAGACGAGTCGCTTTGCTAGACCACCTTCTCCCTAATCTTTAGACCCATTAGTTTGGCGATTTTATGAACTTTCGCCCCATTTTTGTCAATTTTAAGACCTTTCCTGTCAATTAGGTCTCGATTTTTTCCTGGCGAGCGATACCGAGCCTGTAATTTAAGAGGAAGTGGCCTTCGGCCAGGACATTTTTCTACCGAAAAATTTACAAATTTATCTTGAGAGGGGGTCTAGGGGGCTTCATTTTAAGCTTGATGGAGGTCTAGCGAGGAAACTAGAAACATAGTAAATAAATAAAAAAAAATAAAAAAAGTGAAGGATCTCCCCTTAAATAAAGATTGCATCCTGTGGAACCCTAGGTCCCCGCTAAGCAGTCAGAATTAGTAGGTAATCCTGGGCAAAGAACAGGATGGTAGTAAGTCAAATAGAATGCTCTCACCATACCCACCAATCCCTCCCATTATGAGAAAAAGGTGCTCCAATTAAAATATGTAAAATTCTATAATTTGTGTTTATATAATGATTTGTCTGCAACTGTCGCTTAAATCCTAATAGGTTATTAATGTACTCAATATTGGCCAACTGTTTATGCCACACTTTAGGTCTTAATATAGTTAGCAAATGTGCACTATTGTCAGTATTAGAGAGAAATGGACCAGAGGAAATTGCAAGATAGGGGAGGAAAAAATAATTAGGGGAACGGTGATAAGACGAAGGAGAGGAAGTGGGAGAGGGTCAGAAAAAAAAAAAAAAAAAAGAGAGAGATAAGTTTGTGGTGATAGGACAGAGAGATCTACCAAGGAGAGGAAGGGGAAAAGAGGGAGGACGAAGAAGCGGAAGAAGAGAGAAGGAAGTGGAGGGGTTTGGAAAGGAGGGAGAAGAAAGGGGAAGAAAGGACTACCAGGGATAGTGCAAATAGGAGAGCGGGAAAGAATACAAACAAATAAGAAGAGAAAGAAAAAGTATGAAAGTTAGGGAAACAGAAGAGATACAAATAAAGAGGGAAGAGGGAGATACAAAGAAGGGGAAGTGAGGGAAGGAAGGAGTGAGAGAAGGAAGACGAAGAGAAGGGATGGAACGAAAAGGAGTAAGAGAGGACTACCAAGGAAGACGTGTGTGTGTGTGTGTTTGGGGGGGGGGGGGGGAAAGGATAGCTGAAATAAAAATTAAGGTGGGTAGAAAGGAAGAGAGAAGAGAGGAAGATCAAATAAAGAGGGGGGAGAGAGAGAGAGAGAGAGAGGAAAAGGAGACGAAGGAGAAGAAGACACAGAGGAAAGAGTAATCGAGCAGAAGAACATTTAGGAGAAAGAGAGTGAGGAAGAAGAGAAAAGGGAGAGAGAGGAAGAACGAAAAGGGTGAAAGGAGAGGTGAAGGAGGGGGGAGGAGTATGGGAGGGGTGGGGGTGGGGGGTTAAGAGGTATAGAGGGGAATGAAAAGGAGAGGAGATGACCAAAGGGGGGTATTATTGGAGGGGGTGGGAGGTAGGGGGGGGGGGGGGGAGGTTCCAGCACGTGGCAGTATGGCAGCGTGGGAAAACATCTGCACACATACCAACGGTCTCTCTCACCCCCCCCTTAACCCTCCCCCCCTCCACCCTTTACCCCCATCTTATCTATCTATTGGTGACGACTGTATCTATCATCCCCTCCCCCTCTACCCCCATCTTATCTATCTATTGGTGACGACTGGACCTATTACCCCCTCCCCCTCTACCCCATCTTATCTATCTATTGGTTGCGACTGTATCTATCACCCTCCTACCCCCTATCTATTGGTCAACCCTCTACTACCCCATCTTATCTATCTATTGGTGACGACTGGACCTATCACCCCCTCCCCCTCTACCCCCATCTTATCTATCTATTGATGACGACTGTATCTATCATCCCCCCTCCCCTCTAACCCTTTCTTTATCTATTGGGGACTACTGTATCTATCATGCCCCCTTACCCCTCCCCCTTCCTCTCTATCTATTGGTAACGACTCTATCATCAGTATTGTTTCTATGAGGGGAGGCGATAGTTTAAATCCCTTCACCATGCCCCTTTATCTATCTGTTATCACTGTTATCTATCTGTCTGTGTTCCAATACCCCAGTACCTCCCTGCCTATCTATTGGTCATCTGTGTATCTATCTCCCTGTCATTGGTTCGTCTATCTATCTCTTTCAACCCCAACATCTCCAACCTCTTTCCTATATATCTGTAATACTTATGTCATCAGTTATTTATCGATCTGTTGCATCCTCCCTTTGTTCTATCTATCGGTCATCATTTTATCTATCATCAGTTATGTGTCTATTTAATTCAACAACAATCCCCCTCCCTCACCATACCCCCTTCTCTATCTATCAGTCATCATTGTATCTATCATCATTTGTGTCTATTTCAATCCCCCTCCCTCACCATACCCCCTTCTCTATCTATCAGTCATCATTGTATCTATCATCATTTGTGTCTATTTCAATCCCCCTCCCTCACCATACCCCCTTCTCTATCTATCGGTCATCATTGTATCTATCATCATTTGTGTCTATTTCAATCCCCCTCCCTCACCATACCCCCTTCTCTATCTATCAGTCATCATTGTATCTATCATCATTTGTGTCTATTTCAATCCCCCTCCCTCACCATACCCCCTTCTCTATCTATCAGTCATCATTGTATCTATCATCATTTGTGTCTATTTCATTCAACAGCACCCCCCCCCCCTCTTATCCTGCCCCCTTATCCATCTATCGGTCACAATTTTGTCTATCATCAGTTATGTGTGTATTTAATTCAACCCTATCGCCTCCTATCCCTTTCTCTGTCTTAACTAATGTATCCCTTTATCAATCTGTCTGTCTTACCACCCTCCTATACCAAACCCCTTAAAGGGGGGGTGACCTGCTTTTTGTTATTTCTGTCCTTTTCTTTCTTTCTCTGGCTTGTATCCATTCGGCCCCATTCAGCCAACTATCTTAAGACGTTTATCCCCATCTAGGTGTCGATTTCTTCCTGGCGAGCGATAGCGAGCCAACATTATATAAAGAAATCCGGCTTCGCCGGAGAAATTTTTCTATCGAAAAATTTACAAATTTAGCCTGCTGTCAAACAAAAATAAAACAAATTCTGGCTCGCTACCGCTCACCAGTAAAAAAATTACACCTGGATGGGGATAAACGTCTTAAAACAGTAGGCTGAATGGGGCCAACTGGATACAAGCCAGAGAAAGATAGAAAAGGACAGAACAAAAATAGGTCACCCCCCTTAACCCCTTATGTACTGGTGACGCATTTTTATATTTGATTTCAACTACCTTACTTTCTGAAGGTTAGGAAGGGTATAGGGTAGCTAAAAGGATTAACTGAGATAGTCTGTTGCCTTTTCATGGGTATACGTCTTCCCTAAGCTACATCAAATCCTCTTATAGTTGTCAGAATATAATGAAAAGGACGTCACTGGTACTGAATGGGTAAATTTTGTATCAGTTGGTCATTTTGTTATCTATCATAATTTTATCCATTCCTTCGTCTGTTATAATTGTTTCCATCAGCACCTTATTCATGTATCTGTCAATGTTTCAACCCCTTCTCATACTATACCCCCTCCTTTATTCATTATTTATCTAATCATCTATTTTTCATCATTCGATCTATTTATGTGAGTTTCAATGACCCATGACCCATTTATTTATCTCTCATCAATGTATCTGTATATATTATGTGCTTCCAGTCCCATAACCCATTTCCATAGCTGTCTGTCCTCATTTGATCATCTATATATTTCACTTCCCAGCTCTATACTCCCTGTTCTTCCATTTTTCATAATTGTAGTATATACATGTGTGAGCGTTTTGTATTATATTATACTTTTGCATTTGTTTTTATTTATTTATTTATTTGTTATATATTGTTTTAGGTCTTGTTGTTCCTGTTCGGGCTCTGTCTCGAGTCAGCCACCCCCAGCTATGAGGTATGTGCCTGAACATTTACATACATGTGTTTCAACCCCCTATACCCCATTCTATATCCACCTGTCATCCATCTATCCCATACACACACACCCTGCCTACCCCAATCAATCTATCGAGAAATATATGATATAATAATTATACGAGATAAGGCACCAGTATATTGTTATATGTATCTGTGTATGTCTCAACTCGAGCACACTCACGCACATTCTCTATTTATAAATAATATCTGCCACCAATGTATTCACTAATCTACTCAGTTGTCTTCCTTTTAAATCTCACACACCCCGTTTAATATAATGTGTGTTGTTGTACACCCTTATTGACTTGTACTGCACACATCACAGTCTCACACACCCCGTTTAATATAATGTGTGTTGTTGTACACCATTATTGACTTGTACTGCACACATCACAGTCTCATCTTCATTAGACTTTATATCTACTATTTCACTCCTAACTTATGGTCGTATGTTTAATAGTTCGATTTATATCTGTTGTCTCTATATCTAACTATATATTTACATATTTTGAGATGTACAGTATTTACCCCTGTATCTATACATACAGTATATCGAGCTACCTGTCTATCAGTCGTCGTCTTTGTGTTATTGCCGTTGTTCATTTGGCTAACTGTCCATCTTTTTTCCTCCACACCTCTTTGTCTAACTCATTCAAGACACTGCCTCCACTCCTCTCTCTCTCTCATCACATTCACTATCACTCACATACACACGCTCTCTCTCTCTCTCTCTCTCTGAGTATACAGTATATATATACAGTATATATATATATTTATATATACATATATATATATATATATATATATATATATATATATATATATATATATATATATATATATATATATATATATATATGCTGTATATATTATCATTAGCCATTAGGAGCCACTGCTGAACAAAGGCTTCCCTTAACATTTACCATGAATATCGAGATTTTGTCAGTGGTTGCCTTGTTATCCCTGTGATTATTTCTATCTTGTCTCTCCACCTCTTGTCTGGTCTTTTCCTATTGTGCTTTCCTTCTCTTGGGGTCCATGGCAGTCAGTTATTCTTTTACTCCACCTACTGTCCTCCCTACTTGCTACATGTCCTGCCCATCTCCAATTCTGCTCTTTATATATTTTCTTTAAGAAATCCATCAAATATCTCACTGCACTAATACTCCTTTCTCCAGTGTTATCCATTTTTGGTTGACGCAAACATTATCCTTTTTCTCTCCCTTACAAAATCCATTTAGTTAATTGTTTAATTGTGTCCACTCTTCCAATCCGACGACGAATATATACTTTATTGATAAATGCTAGTCATATGATGTTATTCAACTTAGAAATAACTTTAAGGGGGGGTTTTTAGTTAGTTCGCTAGACTTCCATCAAGCTCAACATTACAGCCCCTAGACCCTCTTTCAAGATAAATTTGTACATTTTTCGGTAGAAAAATGTCCCGGCCAAAGGCCGTTTCCTCTTAAATTACAGGCTCGCTATCGCTCGCCAGGAACAAATCGACACCTAAATGACACGAAAAGTCTTAACATTGACAGAAATGGGGCGAAAGTTCTTAAAATCGCCAAACTAATGGGGCGAACGTCTTATAATATCAAAAGCAATGGGGCTACCCATGAGGGAGAAAGGGGTCAAGAAAAAAATCCCTCAAGTGGAAATCTCCCCTTAAGGACAGAAAGAGCTGAAGGATATCTAAATTAACCCTTCAACTCTGACAGGTCATTCCAAGGTTGAATAAAATCGTCTGGAGGTAGTAAGAATAAAGCCTAAATTGGCGTCACATTATTGAAAGGGTTATGGAGCCACACGATCAATTTTCTCGCTCTTTCTTTTGGCAACTTGGATCTGTCAGTGTGTGAAATTATCTGTACCTGTGATGCCTTTGTTCTAATACTCTCTCTCTCTCTCTCTCTCTCTCTCTCTCTCTCTCTCTCTCTCTCTCTCTCTCTCTCTCTCTCTCTCTCTCTCTCTCTCTCTCTCTGCCTAGCATGACAGAGCTCTTTCGTTAAATATATAAAGAAATAATGACTAACAGGAACAGCATTTAATTAGTTATTGGCAACTATTGAAATGCATTATATATTGATTATATAATGCAAAAATATATACAGTAATATGCACAAAATATATCAGTTACTGTATATTATGGTCAGATTTTACAAAGCAAATTGTTTTATAATTTGACAATGCTACTTTTATATTCATGCATATATCAAGTTAGCACGATCTGGTACGACGTCTTGTTTTTATATGTGTATAAGGGAGTCAAAAGACAAATCTGCCTGTAAAAATACCCCCCCCCCCCTTCACCAAACATGATAGTCATAGAGAGCTCAATTCAAGGTATGCGAGAGTACAAATGTCTGGAAACACTGAATTTAGCGCAGTTTAATTCATATTATCACCAACCAATATAAGCCATAGGATTTGGGAAAACAGATTAAGGGAGAGAGTTCCAGAGCTTACTTGTTGAGTAGAAGAAGGACTGAAAAAATGAATTCACTCTTGGGTTAGAGAGTTGGACAGAATAGGGATGGGAATGCATTGAAAGATGGGTGCCCTCCACTCTCTGTAAGTGAAAAGGTACAGTAAACACTGAAAAAGCTCTGAAGAACATTGATTATTGTAACAGCGGCAGAAGAGTGAGAGAGATGCAACAATGCGGCGCATAGAGAGAGATTGTAGGGACTTAGTAAGAGGAGCTGAATTGATGAAACAAAATACGTTTGACTACTCTTTCGAGCAGTGCAGCATGGGTTGAACCTGCCCACACATGCAAACAATACTAGGTGCATAGGGACCCCTGTAGAGAGCATGAAGCGCTAGGGGAGTAAAGAACCAACACATGCAAACAATACTAGGTGCATAGGGACCCCTGTACAGAGCATGAAGCGCTAGGGGAGTAAAGAACCAACACATGCAAACAATACTAGGTGCATAGGGACCCCTGTAGAGAGCATGAAGCGCTAGGGGAGTAAAGAACCCACACATGCAAACAATACTAGGTGCATAGGGACCCCTGTACAGAGCATGAAGCGCTAGGGGAGTAAAGAACCCACACATGCAAACAATACTAGGTGCATAGGGACCCCTGTACAGAGCATGAAGTGCTAGGGCAGTAAGAACCAACACATGCAAACACTAGGTGCATAGGGACCCCTGTACAGAGCATGAAGCGCTAGGGGAGTAAAGAACCCACACATGCAAACAATACTAGGTGCATAGGGACCCCTGTACAGAGCATGAAGCGCTAGGGGAGTAAAGAACCCACACATGCAAACAATACTAGGTGCATAGGGACCCCTGTACAGAGCATGAAGTGCTAGGGGAGTAAAGAACCCACACATGCAAACAATACTAGGTGCATAGGGACCCCTGTACAGAGCATGAAGCGCTAGGGGAGTAAAGAACCAACACATGCAAACAATACTAGGTGCATAGGGACCCCTGTACAGAGCATGAAGTGCTAGGGGAGTAAAGAACCCACACATGCAAACAATACTAGTCGCATAGGGACCCCTGTACAGAGCATGAAGCGCTAGGGCAGTAAAGAACTCACACATGCAAACAATACTAGGTGCATAGGGACCCCTGTACAGAGCATGAAGTGCTAGGGGAGTAAAGAACCCACACATGCAAACAATACTAGGTGCATAGGGACCCCTGTACAGAGCATGAAGTGCTAGGGGAGTAAAGAACCCACACATGCAAACAATACTAGGTGCATAGGGACCCCTGTACAGAGCATGAAGCGCTAGGGGAGTAAAGAACCCACACATGCAAACAATACTAGGTGCATAGGGACCCCTGTACAGAGCATGAAGCGCTAGGGGAGTAAAGAACCCACACATGCAAACAATACTAGTCGCATAGGGACCCCTGTACAGAGCATGAAGCGCTAGGGGAGTAAAGAACCAACACATGCAAACAATACTAGGTGCATAGGGACCCCTGTACAGAGCATGAAGTGCTAGGGGAGTAAAGAACCAACACATGCAAACAATACTAGGTGCATAGGGACCCCTGTACAGAGCATGAAGCGCTAGGGGAGTAAAGAACCCACACATGCAAACAATACTAGGTGCATAGGGACCCCTGTACAGAGCATGAAGCGCTAGGGGAGTAAAGAACCCACAGACGGTTGAGTATACCTTACTTCTCGGAAGCTGTTTTAGCAAGAGTGATTTATGATTTTTCCAAGAAAGGTCAGAAGAAAAAGATACACCAAGAATATCAAGAGAAGATGAATGGTTGATTTGCATATCGTTGAAGAGTAAGGGATAGTCATGTGGAAGAAAGTGACTTGTAGATAGATGGAGAAATTGGGTTTTAGAAACCTTGTATGTAATATGTTTCAGCCCCAATTGGAAATAGTTGATCGACCAGAAGATACTGTAGGTGTGCTATGGCCTAATCACATGTGTTTTGGAGTAATTGCGTGGTGGGTAATTGTGGAATGTTAGTTGCATAGTGTAAGGTAGAGTCATCAGCATATGAGTAGATAGGACTAGGTTTACAGTTAAGATCAGTAATGAATATTAGAAAGAGAACTGGAGACTGGACAGAACCCAAAGGAACACCAGAGTTGATAGGTTGAAGAAGTGAGCGCTGAGCTGACCGTTCACAACTGCAGCTATGGAACAGCCAGAAAGGAAATTTTAGATAAAGGCACAGATAGAGGGATAGAAACTACGGTATATATATATATACATCTCTCTATATATATATATATATACCGGTATATACTGTATAATTATAATCTGATACATACCAATACAAAATTCTAAATATTTGTTGATATATTGGTAAGTATATTCACAATCCATCACACATGCATAAATCAACGCTTTGTGCAACATGATTGGTAAGTACAAAGGAGTACAAAGGAAATCAAGCAACAACAGATCTAGTGACACTTCTAGGTTGTTTGTCCTCCAAAACACTGAGGATCAAGTGTCCAAACAGTGGTTTAGAGTGGGTAAGGGAACATTGGAAAGGGAATTACTGCCCTGGAACTAATGTCCGTGGCAGGATTAGGAAGTTAGTAGGGGACAGATGGGTTAGTAACTGAGGGGGGGATAAAATAAAGTTATTCATTTACAAACGCAGTCAGTCGCGGGTTTGATGCGAGATATTTGTCTAGGCGGAGTTTAAATGAATCAACGGTGATGCAGTCTATAACGTACGGTATGAAACGAAGCTGAATCTTGCATTAGTGTTGATGAGTAAAGAGAGAAGATAAATTTAATATTTACCCCTTTAACCCTTAAAAAGCGGCTCACCACTTAAGTCGTTTTTAATAAAGCTGGACTATGTGGCGGCGCTCGACATAGGTCGAGTGGCAATTTCAGCACGTAATGTGGCTGAGAGAGAGAGACAAGTGGTGGCAGGAGACTGGCGAGCGTATGACTGCTCCAGACCACCGCGGCGAACCTACTGACACAAATCTCAGCTCCCTCCTCCCTCTCTCACTCGCTACATACTCAATTATGTACCGAAAGTACCGAATTACCTGCTTTTTGCACTCGCGTTGCACGTTTATTGCAAGAAAACTATCCATCATACAAGGATCGTTATGGTGTCATTCGAAAGCTCTGTTTATGCCCTTTCAGGGATATATACTTGTTTTACGTTCTGGGTCTTATTTAGGCATGAAAATTATCACGTAAACAGCCCTATTTTGGCTAAAAACACCCCGCTGGGCGGTACACATAAATAAACCGCATAGGCCGCTAAAGAAGGGTTAAGTTAACATGTAGTTTTCATTATATTCTGGTTATCACTAAGCGTTTTAATGATACATATACATAACTCTTGGGGCCCAGAAACCCCCCTCACCCCCACCCCCATCCACCTTAAGCTTATATAATGGGTTCGATAAGCACCTGTTCATCAATTCAGGTCATTTAGCATATTACTCGAACTCAATGACTGTAAACACACTTATTGGCTTCATTATATAGAAGGGGTTAACTCATTTCTAACTTATAATGTGATATATATGTTATAATTTTCTTTACGGGAATGACCCCTTGATACAACGGATTATAAAAAGTTATCTCAAAGTTATCTACTATCTGTTAACGTACACACACACACACACACACCCACACACCCACACGCACACATACACATACACATACACACACACACACAAACACAGCCCGTAGCCTAGTAGGTAGAGCTCTCGTCTCACACACGAGGGGTCAGGGGTTCAATCCCCGGCCGGGCGGAGACAAATTGGGCTTGTCTCCTTTCATGTGTTAGCCTCAGTTCACCTAGCTGTAAATAGGTACCTGGAATAAGTGGACGACGTTGTGACGTCCCATCTGGGGTTGGCAAAAATGGTACAAGGCGAGATGGGTATCATATGGTTCACCTAAGCTGATGGCTACCTAAGCCTTCGGGCGAGACGGTACCGTCTATAGTGAGAATGATACCATACAGATCCACCCTAAGCCTTCGTTTCCGATGTCGCCAATTGGCTAAAAATACAGACTACACACACATCCACAGCCATTCCAACGATACATATAACACCTACACATATAGGAGGCGGGAAATAACGAGCATGCTCACTCCCGCAATACAACTAGAGTAAATACAACTAGAGTAAGTACAAACACACACCCACACCCCCAAACACACCCACACATTTAGTTATGCATGCTTACGAGTATATTTTTCGTTATTAAACCTAAAAAACACTAGTCCCGGTCATACATGCCCCACCTTAACCTAACCTACTTAAGGGGAGATTTCCACTTGAGGGACTTTTTTCCTGACCCCTTTCTCCCTCAAGTTTAGCCCCATTGCTTTTGAGATTTTAAGATTTTCGACCCATTAGTTTGGCGATCTTAAAAACTTTCGCCCCATTTCTGTCAATTTTAAGACCTTTCGTGCCAATTAGGTGTCAATTTTTTCCTGGCGAGCGATAGCGAGCCTGTAATGTAAGAGGAACCGGCCTTCGACCGGGAATTTTTTTTACCGTAAAATGTACAAATTTATCTAGGGGGTGTAATCGTAAGTTTGATGGAAATATAGGGAACAAACTAAAACCCACCCCTTAACTAACCTAACCTAATACGCTAATGTTTGTAAATATTTAAATAATGTGTGTACACTTAACCCGTGGAGCCCCGGCTAGTTTTGTAATGTTTGTTCACCAGAACCCGGCCGGTTTTCAAAAGATGGTTTTATTCCAGAAACAATAGCGAATGGGTTAGGAATGAAGGAAAAACCACGAAAAACCGCTCAAAAAGCTTAAAAAATGGTCCTACAGAGCCCCCGAAAACGTATTTTATAAGAGTACAAAATTTAAGGCAATTACCCCAAAAAACCAGGTTATTGCGCGCTCACGCGCACGCACGTGGACTTTGAGAGTTTTCAACCATCGGCACGGTTGCGTGGGATACGTACAGTTCCCATACAAATCGGAGCCCTCTTGAGTGGCTACACCTGAGGTTACGGTCGGCGCAATTAGGGTGACGCGTCAGGCTGGTCGCTGGGGCTGTGCGTTACATACATCGCCGACGCGTCAGACGCGTCGCTGGGGCTGTACGGGTTAAGGGGATAATTTTAGTTTGCTTCATAGACCCCCATCAAGCTATAAAAAATACCCCCACGATATAAATTTTTACATTTTTCCGTAGAAAAATGTCCCGGCCGAAATTACAGGCTCGCTATCGCTTGCGAGGACAAAATTGACACTTAAATGGCACGAATGGTCTTCAAATTAACATAAATTAACATAAATTAGGCAAAATGTCCTAAAATACCAAAACTAACTGGGCGAACGTCTTAAAATATCAAAACTACTGGGGCTAAAAATGAGGGAGAAGGAGGTTCGAAAAAAAAAATAATGCCTTAAATGAAAATCTCCCCTTAAGCTGATGGCCTAATCTCCTTTAAGGGGATTTTTTTTTTTTTTTTTTTTTTTTTTTTTTTTTTTTTTTTTTAAGAGACAATGAACGGAGGAAGGAAAAACACAGATAAAACAAAAAGGTCCAAGTGCCTAAAGGCATCCTCCATTCATAAAATGTTTGTAACAACTGGATTTAAACATTTGTAGATTGTAAGTTTGTGAAAAGCAATTCGAGGGAAGTGAATTCCAAAGAGTAGTAGCTCTGGGGATAAATGAATTCTGATAAGCAGAAGTTCTGCATTGTGGAGGAGAAAGTGTAAATTCATGGGCGCTCTCAGCTGCCCTAGTTCTACGGGGAAAGATGTGGAGAGGCGGCACAATTGAAGCAAGTTCCTCGGAACAATTGCTGTGAAAATATCTGTAGAATAATGCAAAGTTTGGTCCCTAGACATCCTTCAAGCTTAAGATTACACCCCCTTGAGCCCCTTTCAAGATAAATTTGTACATTTTTCGGTAGAAAAATGTCCCGGCTGAAAGCCGTTTCCTCTTAAATTACAGGCTCGCTATCGCTCGCCAGGATAAAATCGACACCTAAAAGGCACGAAAGGTTTTAAAATTGACAGAAACGGGTTGAAAGTTCTTAAAATAGTCAAAATAATGGGACAAAGGTCTTAAAATTAGAACAACAATGGGGCTATACATGAGGGAGAAAGGAGTCAAAAAAAAAAATCCCTCAAGTGGACATCTCTCCTTTAACACGTATACTGTACAGTACCTACACATATTATGAAAGCTGTACCCGTGAACCCCCCAATGTTTTGGCACGGACACACACTGACTCTCTCTCTCTCTCTCTCTCTCTCTCTCTCTCTCTCTCTCTCTCTCTCTCTCTCTCTCTCTCTCTCTTGTCTTGACCGTTATTCATTTACTTTTTCTACACTGTCATTTTCCACCTGATTTTAATCCTCTCTCTCTCTCTCTCTCTCTCTCTCTCTCTCTCTCTCTCTCTCTCTCTCTCTTGTCTTGACCGTTATTCATTTACTTTTTCTACACTGTCATTTTCCACCTGATTTTATCCTCTCTCTCTCTCTCTCTCTCTCTCTCTCTCTCTCTCTCTCTCTCTCTCTTGTCTTGACCGTTATTCATTTACTTTTTCTACACTGTCATTTTCCACCTCTGATTTTAAAAACTCCTCTCTCTCTCTCTCTCCTCTCTCCTCTCTCTCTCTCTCTCTCTCCACCTCCCCGTCTGCATCTCTCTCCAATCTCATCTTCTCCACCACTCCTCGCTCTGCTCTCTCTCTGTCTTGACCGTTATTCATTTACTTTTTTAACACTGTGTCATTTCCAACCCCCTGATTTTTAATCCTCACTCCTTTCATCCTCTCTCTCTTGCCTCTCCTCTCAGACTTCTCTCCTCTTGGTTCTCCTCTCTCTCTCTCTCTCTCTCTCTCTCTCTCTCTCTCTCTCTACCTGTTTATCTCTCTGTATCAATTTTTTCATCTATCCTTTTATTTCCTCTTCATTCGTCTATTTTCCTTTCTAACTTCCTTTAAAGGGGCCCACCTCGCTGTTTTTCTCTTTCTCTCCCTCTCTGTTTGGCTTGTATCTATTCGGCCCCATTCAGCCTACTGTTTGAAGACGTTTTAAACCCCCCCCGATCCAGGAGTCAATGTTTCCCTGGCGAGCAATAGGGACCCAGCATATATATATTTTTGTTTTGACAGCAAGCTAAATTTGTACATTTTTCGAGTTTAGTGAAACGACTGTCTCCTCTCCGGGGGTGCGAAGCCGTAAGTTTTCTCACATACACGTGCTGGCTCGCGATAATTTCTCCATACAATGCTGGCTCGCTATCGCTCGCCAGGAAGAAATCGACACCTGGATGGGGATAAACGTCTTAAAACAGTTGGCTGAATGGGACCGAATGGATACAAGCCAGAGAAAGAGAGAAAAGGAGAGAAAGATAAACAAAGCAGGTGACCCCCCTCAACACCCTCCTCCCCAAAGTCTCCCTAATGAACCAGACGCTACCCTCATTGATAACGAGTGTAATAATTGGGTACAACTTGGCTAATTACACGAATGAAACTAATTGAAAAATTAATGTAATACCGAACCTCAAATTGGCACGCAACTCATAACTCGGCTGTGGTTTTGGCTTAATTAAGGTCAGAATAAATGCTGGACAAATTATATTGCTCTGAAATCAATAAAGATAAATATGAAGATCGACGGAAATGTGGAAAATACATGTACAGTATACAGATGAAAAATGGAAAAAATACGACTTTCAATTATACATAACTGAAAATATATATAAAGGAAAAAGTGGACAATATATATATATAAAAATGTGAGAGGCTCTAACCGATACAGAGGCTCTTATATCGGGGTCCAGCACGTGGTAGATTGTTGTAGCGGGGCTGGAGGGCACGTGCGGACCAAAACACGTACACAAAGGGGCGAAAACGCATATGTACACGCGTAACATACGTATCACACCACGCACGGCGTCCTACAGACCTGCCAGGACGGAGGGAGGGAGAGGCGGAGGAAGGGGGAGGGGGGGGTGAGGAAGAGTGAAACAGAAGGGAGAGAGGATGGGGGTGACGGGAGAGGGAGGAGAGGAAGAATGAGGAAGGGAAGGGAGAGATCGACGGGGGGAGCAGGGAGGGGTGGGGAGGAGGAATAGAGACATGAGATGGAGAAATGGGGGCCTAGGAGGGTAAGAAGAGCAAGTAAAAAGGAGGAAATAAGGAGGCGGGAAGGGAAGAGGGTAAGAAAGGAGAGATTGAAGGAACATGAGGAAAAAGCCGGAACTTGGAAGGGAGTATATAGAAGATTGATAGAGTGGAAGCAAAGGAAGATCATGTGGAAGGGAGTTAAGGAGAGTAAGAGGATAAATGGAGTAGGTAAGGAAAGTGGAAGGGAAGAGAAGAGTAAATATGGAAGGTGTTGGCAGAGTGGTCTTGGCCACTGGACTGGTTATCCAATGGTATTTGGGCTTCGAATCCCAATATGTCAATGGGAAATATTATTGGGATGGAATTTGTGCTGTACCTAGTATCCAGTGGCATTACCCACAGCACACCGAAATGCCAAAAAAAATACCCTCCATCTGTTGTCGCCTGATTTAAATAGAATTATTTCATGCAATATTCCCTATTTTCAAAAAGATTCTACATGGGGGCAATGCCTAGGGAGGTTAATGTGCTCAATAGGTGGCGTTTTGCGCAGTGAGGGTTCCGAGTCTGTGGGGGTTATACTGAAGCCCAGAGGCGAGGCAGGCTCTCAGATAATGGGAGGTTGCTTCGGGCCGTGAGCTTTACATGTCTCACTCCCTAGACTGGAGCAATGACCTCACAAGGCCTCACCGTGTTTCAGGCGGTTGAGTGTCAGGCTCATCAGTCCTATGCCCGAGAGGGTCTGGAATCTAGAAAAAAAATAAAAAATAGGGATAGAGGGGGGAGGAGAGATGGAAGTATAGAAAAGAAAGGGTAAGTTTGAGAAGGGAGGGAAGATATAGGATAGAAGGGAAAGAAGGAGAATGGACGACGAAAAAGAAAAAGAGTAGGGCAGGATGATAGGGAGAAATGGGTTTGGGACAGGACGAAAACACATACACTGGCAAACGATAATATTTTTATTCCAAACAGTTTCGGTGACAAGTTGCTCACCCTCCTCGTTGGAAAGTTGGAGACGAACTGACCTGCCTTGACATAACGATGAACATGAATATAGGAAAGGCGAGACGAGCAATCAATTTATTCTGGAATATTGCTGAGCCACAGAGATTTACATAGGGGAGCTATCCCCCCGCCATAGGCGGCTTTCTACAGGGCCTTTCCGTTAGCTGGATGCGTGAGAGTATTGGAGCTCTAGTCATGTGGTGATGGGCCTGGTCTTCTTCTCAAAGTGAGAAACTGAGCGATCTCTTGCCATACCCATACCATACTACTGACTGTTTCCTTTACTTACTACTATTTTCTAGATCTCTAAGTGACTGGGCGTCTCTTCTCTTCCGTGGATTGACCTACCCCAATCCTACCAAGATTGGAAACCAAAGCGTACACATTTTTTTTCCTGGGCCCCTGCAAACTTTCCTCTTCATAATTGCTGATAGGCACAGGGCCCTGGGTGGGGCTTTGGTTTCCCGGACGTTTCCCGCACCCTCCTCAGCTCCCCGCCATGGAGTGGCTTTCGGTCACCCAGAGCTTTAATTGTGGTCGGCAGGGATGGTTTTGTGTGGGGCCCCCAGTTATAGCCTTGGCCTTGCTCGGGGCCCTTTGGGGCTGGTTTCGGCCAGGCAGCCTTGAGGAACAACAACAACAACAGACATAGCAGGTCCCCATTAACGTCTGAGTTGAGTCCGGAACACACAAAGGGGGGAGAGAGAGAGAGAGAGAGACAGAAGAGGAAGACGAAGGAAGGAAAGGAGGCAATGAAAAAGGGATTGAGTAGAATAAGGCATAAGGAGGGAGGGAGGGAGGAAGAGAAGTAATATGAGAAGGAAGATAGAGTGAAGGGAAGTTGCATCAAGGGAAGGAAGGAGTAGTTGGAAAGGGAAAGCGAAGAGGAGAGATAACGAAAAGAAAGAGAGCAGAGTCGAGAGATCAGTACGCTAATGCGGGGGATGGGGAGGGCAGGTGGAAGCGAGAGAGAGAGAGAGAGAGAAAGTAGAAAATCAATTATAATAATATATGGAAATGAGAGTGCTACCAATATTTCTATAATTTTGTGTAAATTAGTTTAATCAGACCACATGAGCTCCGTACTGAAAGCTCTCATAGGGCTGGATCTACTAATGTACAGAAAGATAAGTAGTAATAGATTCTAATATTACATAATTTATAGATAATATAAATAGCTAATAATAAAAGTACCTAAATAAGAGAGATGTTACAATTACATTAAATAAATAATACAGTTACTACAGATAAATGAAGATCTGATACTCAATGTTGTGTTTAAAAGGAGGTTTTCAGTTTAGGTCCTCTAGATAATTCTATCAAGCTTAAGATTTACACCCCCCCTTGAGCGCCCTTTCCAGATAAATTTTTACATTTTTCGGTAGAAAATCTCCAGGTCGAAGGCGGGTTCCTCTTAAATTACAAGCTCGCGTATCGCTCGCCAGAATAAAATCGACCAACCTAAATGGCACGAAAGGGTCTTAAAATTGACAGAAAATGGTCGAAAGTTCTTTTAAATCGTCAAAATTAATTGGGCTAAACATGAGGGAGAAAGGAGTCTAAGAAAAAAAATCCTCAAGTGGATAATCTCCCCATTAAACCTCCACAATATCCACGGTAATTATCCTCTCTAGTACACTAATGTTAAATATACATAACACTACCACCCGGTAAACATGTACTCCTATAATATTTTCTTCGGTGTTGTTTGAATAATATTATTTTGATAATATTTCGGTCTGAAAGCTAAGTTGTGCAAGGAGAGTAGTAACTGGTTTAGCGTCAACTGTACGGTAGACACGCCCAGTAAGTAATGTCATAATCACGAGGTAATAAATCCATGAGAGATGTATATTCCTACTTTTGTAGAGATAAATTGGGTTTTGTTTTGAGTGCCCTTCAAGTCCCCAATAGTAGGATCAGTAAGTAGGCTTGTTCCTGTCTTGATTCCTATCCTTCGGAGTCTGCCCCTTTTATTATTGGTATATTCTTTTTTCAGTTATTTACGTAATTATTGTTTGTCTTATTTTATTATTTATTGATTTTTTTTTTTTTTTTTTTACCGGGAGAAGAAGAAGAATGATGGGTGGAGGATGGTAAAGTAGGAACTATGAACATAAGGAATAGAGTACCATTTCAATCTCTTAAGCCAATTTCTGAAGCATTTCCGGCGCTGTATTATGGCATTTG